>JBBPLX010000129.1:0-47351 GCA_038090015.1 Leccinellum albellum
GGCGTCCAGGTCGTCGGCAGACGCTTGGACGAGGAGCGGGTACTCGAAGGGATGAAGTTGATCGAAAAACTGATGAAAGGCGTTGGGTTGGCATATACCGGGATTCCTTTGTAGCATGGTGTATGGTTGTATGTATTATGATTGTAATGTTAGACGTACGTGGTAGGACACGTGAGGCTGATCGGAACCCCCTTGGTTCAACGCGATCTGCAGGCATTGACAGAAGAGGGAAACTTCTCGGTCCGCCCAACGCACCGGTCCACCAACCTCGTCACATTTTCACACCTTCACAGTTTCGACCGTAGTACCGTGACAAAGCTTGACTAGAAATATGGGTCATACCACCCAGAGACTCATTTCCGCCTGGCTAGGCATTCGGGCGAACACCTTAAGCTTCAAAATAGAGGCAGCAAGAGACAGCTTTCATTGTGATTCTACTAACCCATGACCGTCATCGGTTCAAACTCAATATGCTTGAGCATAAATAAGTCATGCCCTGCCAGAATCGGTTGACCACTTTTCGCCTCCTTCGGCCTGACTAGATCCCCACAGTATTGATCAGCGGTGGGTACGCCACCCGACTTGCCTCCCCGGCACAGTCAAAATTTTGAAATCGTTTTCATGCGTCTCCGAGACCATGATGTTAATGTCGCGGAAATCGCCATAAACGAAGCCCTTCCCGTGAAAATTCATCTCTTTGATGACTGACCTAACCTTGTCAGAGACGGGTGTCTGAGTCGGAGAGAGTGCCCAATATCCATCACTGATACCGTCCATGAACCAGCCCGCAGGGAATGCAACCACGCAGTGTAGGAGCACACCCCATGGATGCACAACACTCATGAACTTCTAGCGAATATCGTTCAACAAACTTGACGCATATCCGGGGGCCGCGCAAGGAACCAGAATGGCCAAAGAACACGAATCGGTTTTTGTTGGACCGTGTCTAATATATAATAACATACTCCTTGCCTTTATCGATCCGAGACGTGTATCGGTTGAGGTATGGGAAAAGCTGGGAATGACGGTTGGTCCACAAGGGCGGCTTCAAGGCTGCGTAATGTTCGCGTCTTTGAATGCCACTACGAAGTGCCACCATGGCAAGATTGGCAGTATCTCTGGTGTGAGAATGGAGTGGAATGCGATGCGCATAGACAGTAACCACACCATCGGTCGCGTATTCCAAGCACCACCTGCAAAGACAAAATGGGGCCCTACATGAGACATGATCAACAACCCGGATTGACCTGCACTCAAGAACGAACCAAATATCGACAGCAAGAAGTGGGCAAAGGTGAGTGGGACATCTGAACCACTATTGCTCTCGTCACCTCCAGGTAGTATAGGACATTTTGGAGATAGAGGTCTCCTAAGGTAGCTCCCACATCATTTTTGACTGACTACAACAAGATGGTAGTATCGACCAACACATAGGCCACCATCAGCGACCGTAGTGTCTTGGATAATCTTAATATCGTGGTCTTCCATGGCTTGGAAAATTGCGGCAGTGCGGCAGGCTTCATGCTCGTGGGGGCGTGTCATGAGATCTGCGAGCTCCCAAGCAGATATATAGTCTTCATTAGTCAACTCTGTGTTTTGAGTATTGCGGACAAACTCTCCGAAGACGGGGTGTAGTAATATGGGTGGGATGGAATCCTCTTCCGAAGTGAGGGCGTTAGCAAGGTATAGCACGGTTGATACGCCTGTTGCAAATCCACAATCAGCGAGCAATGCGATAAACCACATAATGATTGTACTTACCAGACATTTTCTCTATGATCAGCTTTATCTGATCCTCTGAAAACGGAATGGCATCAGAGAGACGGTATACTCTACAGGGATAGGATCTCCTTCTCCTTCGTCCTAGAGGATTTCCGCCATCTCTGAATCCCCCTGACTCGACTGCTTGTAGAGGCGTAAGTCGGATTCATCAACGTTTCCATACTCGGCCCACTGAGATCGAGCTTCAGCTCTCATAGCATGAAAGGATGCATTTCTTTGTAGGTACATGACGAAGCTTTCATCGAGTTCACCATCTAGACGGTACCAAACGACGGGTAGGGAGGCTCGATGATCCCCACAAGCATATAAACGGACCGACGATGATATGAAGATATTGTTCACCGGGCGGGAGGATGGCTACTGCATGATTCATGTGACGTATCTAGTTGAGCGTAAAGAAGGCTTCGGTTAGGTCCGGGGCTTCCCATGTTACTCTTAGCCGATAAGTTCGTCCCGACTCGGAGGCGAATTCGCCACTGCGAGTAGTTCGAAACCGGCATCATATCCAAGTTCACATGTGTATGGTATGTTTTTCTGCCATCCCGACTGCGTATCTGTCCTAGCACTGGAGCGATATGGCGCCGCACTGGGGCAATCCGCCCAATTTTCCAATTTCTTAATCCATGTCCCCGACATACACATTGTCTTTCCAGGACCGCTCGGATGATTATAGAAGTCATCGTAGAGATCTTGACGGTTCCTATAATGCGATCGCTTGGGCGTTTGGGGGGGCACTCGAGTGTCCACTCGCGGTGGTGCAGAGGTCCCTATTGTTTTCACTAAGTCATCGATCATCATCTATGTGTTCGTGCTGACTGATATGTGAGAGAAGTCGTTGCGTGGAATACACATTCCGATGAATCCAACCACCTTGCCAAGCCACTGCGTACTCCGACTGGAGGGAATTTATTGTGGACTAACGTGAATCATACAGCCCTCTTCCTATTCTGAGTCTTATTTGATGCTGTACTAGTTCGGAAGCCTCAGGTATCATGCCACCAGCCACAGGTTCTTGTGGCTTTGGGCTATCTCCGACCAAGGCATCCTGTTCGGGATACAGCCGCTACACATCATTTAAATCAACACTCTTTTTTTGACTCAGGGAAGGCGCATATTGTCTTCACAGGCCATCCAATTGGTGCGGAGGAATCTCGTTTGCTCGCATATTTCATGATCATTGCTGACCCAGTTTTCGGGTGTTTGTCAGACATACTAAATGTCGAATCAGCCTGCGCCAAGTTTCTAGCTCTTCAATTCCACCGATTTGAAGACTCGCATCGATGTAGATAATCTCTATTGTCGACCTGAATACAAGACAACTTGGAGCACAAATATATCGCTCAGAATTCTATTCTTCTCTATGCTATGGCTCCGAGTTATCCTACCGTCTGGTTCTCCAAGAAAATGTCTCTGGAAAGGCTTGTCTGGTCCGGCGATGGACAAGCGATCTCCTCCCTTGGCCCGCCTGAAACCTGATGTTTTGTATGAAGGTGACGAAGGACAGTTAACCTGGTTAGTGAGGAGTGGTTGGATTCGACGTCCGAACTCTGATGACACCCAGAGCACAGGTATGATGGGCGGGCAGAGGATATTGTTGGGACAGTCTGGGGAGCAGATTCGACTCCCAATGAGGGGAGCTCCCGAGGACCATTGGGAGACGAAGGGAAGCCCAGTGTCAGGCTTGTAGGGTAACCATCTTCTTCCAACTGATCAATGGACCCCATTAGAAGCTGGATGTCCGCATCCTGAAAGACGGCTCGGTTAGAGAGCCAGCTCAATCTCCATGTTATGAATACTAACCCTATTAAGCTCGGCCTGCATCGTGTTGGCCAAGGTTTCGTCCACTGTCGATGTCCACCTGTGTAAGGTCGGAGTATTAGCCAATGTGTGCCGGTATGTCGAAACAAACTCACGAATTCACATCGAAGCTTATGTGATGCAGTAGCTCGCTACATGATACTAATCAGAATCCATTCCGCTGAAGGACCAATAATTTACAATCTAGGCGGCGGGTCTCCGTTGAGCATTTCTTCGGCTATTGAGTAAGGAGATAGCGGCATGCTTGACTTTCCAAGGGACTACGGGGATAACGGGGATGTTGAACAAGGTGTGCTCCGTTTGCATGTACTACTCGATATTTATCCCCACGCCAGATTAGCATACCCTGCCAACCTGTGTGTCTTGGCAAGGCGCTGGAATCTTCCCATGGAACATTGGGATAAATGGTATGCTCAGATTCCAGATTCTAGATCCCGAGCACTGCAAATAAGTCGCACAGCAGGCTCTGCTCGCCAGCCGTTACTCCGCGATTTTCTCTGTGGAAAGGAAGACGCGTGACCGCTACCAACACGTCCGGCCTCCAATTGCCAAATTTTGGGTGATGTACTGACCAGGACGCGTCGAGCTGGAACTTAACATCATATTATAATCGCTCCTGGAGCTTCATCTGATGGTCCTATGTACCTATGTTTGGCTACCCCGTGACTGACAGATTCCGTCATACGCCGTCCCAGATTTGGAATGACGCAATGCCTTTTCTGTGGACTCCTCTCGACTCAACGCCGCCCTTTCCACTCAAAAATGCAGATCAGTACATATTGCGTCCTTACAGAGGTTCGCTATTGTCGGGCTACACAACAGGACCAAGATTAGCGGATTTATCTTGCAACCCCGCAAGCATGATGTCATGATGCGCGCAAATCCGGATGTAACCCAATGCCCGACAGCGCAGTATCTCCATGAGCCGATCCATTGATACTGCTTCATGGGAAAGTACCGTATTCAAGAGTGAGTCAAAAGATTGCTATTCCTTTCATCAGCATTAAACCGAAAATATAGTATGAACAACCAGCTTCAGGTTCGCTACCGGCTGCCCAGTCGGAATGCCCGGAATGATGGCAGATCCCCTGACCATTTCCATTGAAAAATGGTTTGGCTATCCCATATGCGATCCAAGGTGAATTACACCGCTTGCGGTCGTGCAATTTCTATTACTAGGTTGTCGTCATCTACGCTCATGGAAGCACTCAGGCTAGTCCAGATTTCCGCGCTTCTATTCTTCGCCGTGATCTCTATGGAACAACCACCGTATTCTGTTAAGCGGCACACCAGCTAGCAAGATACGGCCGTTGTCCCTGACTCTATTTTCTGTCACACCGCCCTCTCAATTGAGAACAGCTGATGGGGAAGAACGTGACAGAACAATGCTGTAGACTTCTGTGTTCCACCTCGAGCAAATCCTGTATCATGTACAGGTCTCTGCTTCATCTATTTTGCTTTGTTTTGACCGTTTTCGTTCTAACAGGAGGGGGGAGAAATGCGCTACCTAATACGGCGATCCGGATTGGTGGAGATCCCCAACCCCAAACAAATCACTCAAACGTGCATCTTGCTGCCAAATTATTCTCCGGCACGCCAGGAACCTAGGTACAACATGCTAGTGGCAGTGTAGGCCCGCCACTGTCTCGCCTCCAGCAATGCCCCCACAAACAATGCTTAATGGAGACAGACTAATCGTGCTCATCGCAGAATCGTTCAATATCTTGGCTCGTTCGGCATGCCTCCCTTCCTCGGGGATGTATCGCGAGGAAACGGGATAGCGGTACTACTGATAAGTTGTCCCATTTCCATCTCTGCATTGAACCAAACAGAAGGTTTTAGTGGACAGGGTAATGTGGGTACGCATGTATTTTACAGGAGCAACTATCGGATGATGGAATAGATGTATCTATTCTCCGTGATGCTCTTTGAGGTGTTTCCGCAGAGTGTCAATGCGAGAGTATTCTTTACCACACTGCTGGTGGTGACAGGCGACTTTGAGGCCCAGGTGCGTGGCGATGTGGCGTTTGTACCCGCTTTTGCGGATATTTTCACCACAGAGATGGACCTCGTTTGTCAACCAGACACAATCTAACCTCATATCGTCGGGGCCCCGCAGACTGTGACTATCCCATATGTGTTTCATCAAGTCATCTAAGTCAGTAAAGCCTTCGTGGCAGGGAAGGATATGTTCGCCGAACGGAGAGACCTCTGTAGACAGCATGCATCGAAGCACGTCCGCTTGTGCATCTGCCTCTGCCACTGTCCTATGAGAATCTGTCAGCAATATATATATATATAAAAGACGCGAAATGCGCACCCAGCATCGGAAGTATCTCCTGCACTCGTATGGCTAGTGTCGTGTACAAGGCCTTGTTCGTGCTGCAAATCCATCCGTCTCAACAAGAAGATAGAATAGGACGAGATAAAAACTAAAGCTTACCTCTGCACTCCGATGCGTATTGTGTCTCTCGTCGTTAGTGGAAGGGTCTTGATGGGGTAATGTCGATCTATGCAAGTGTCGTTAGACTTGGGAAGCAGGAGCGGAGTGATGGCTCACGGTGGGACATATGGGAGCACGTAAACCTGATAGAAGAATGGCTGAGTGAAGCCGGGCAAGAAATAGTAGTATCGAAGCATGATGAAGAAGTGAGGAGGGCGGGGGTTGTAGGGTCGACTTTATCACTTCAAACCCTGCCGACTATAACAGCTGGATGGATAACACGCCGTTCGGAATTCTGTCGGAATACGGGGTTGGCTTGCAGCTTGAATCTCCGGTAAGCATGTCCAGAAACGGGGGTACCCACTCCAAATGAGGTAGAAGAGTCTTGCCGTTATGAACGAGAAATCATATCTCAATCTGGGCTCGTCGGCGAGCTGGCGCAGAGGAGAGATTGGCGCATACCGACCGGCCGATAACCAAAGTGGGTATAAAAGTGCTGTGTATGGTCGTGAAGTTAGAGGACTGAAGACTTTGTCTGCAGCAGGATATCTCATGAAGATCCATAAGAGAGAGGACAGAGTCGAGCAAGATGTACCTCTTAGTTGGTCTATATAAGACAAATTCGGCGCTCAATCTCGGCCGCCTTGTTGTTCGCACTTGAGCGCTTGGCGACGACACAGGAACAAGTCTCAGGCAGCTGCTTTTTGGCCTATCGTTATCAGGGACAATGTCCTTCTTTCGCTTACCCGCATTCTAGCTTGCAAATATCACCCCCTGCTTCTGCGACTTGAATGTGAACTTCATGTAATTCACCTGGATGGGATGAACTATGGTACGTGCAATGTGCACCCTACCAATCTGATTTGAATGGGCGAATTCCAGGTATTGCTATTCCACGGTACTTCTGTGAGGGTAGTCATTAATATCGAGGATCGTTTCATAGAACATCAGTGTGAGAGTTAGTTGCACTTCCTGATACCGATCACATAATTCTGACTGAAAATATACGTCATAGAAGGCACGTACCCGGAGGAGCCCTTCCATGGATGACCAACAAATAATAAAGGGATTCACTCACGGCAATGCGTTATGGCCAATTGTATCGACTCGGCCCCAAGGGAAGAAAAGGAAAAGGGGATCTGTGTAACAAAATGCACACATCTTGCAATCATATTTCAGTATATCATCGAAGCTATTTATCCCAACCGAGGGCAAATTTCTTAGCGGCCACGGCCTGGATTACGATATTGATACTGATGACCTACAGTCTCGTGAGCCCATGGGCTTCCGATCAACGGTTGATCCGTTATCCGGTGAGCCAGTTAGAAGCTGATAGAGCATCCGAGGGCTGAACGGTCAAAGAAAACTTGCACAGATGGCGTTCGAAAGCCAAAGGCTATCCCTCTTCGCAATGCCGACAGGTCATCGTTTGCAGATAGGATTTGGGATTCGAGGGCTGTTTGAGTTGCCGCGTACATGCCGATGAATCCAGACAGCCCAAGATTTCGCTGTGTCACCCCTGCAGGTAACATCGATGTGTCGTGTCGCGAGTCAAGAAGCGGCGAATGAGGTGAATTTCAATAATATTGTGAAACCGCGGTGCTCGAAATTGTGGCGTATCATATTAAGCAAACTCACACTTAGTATACAATGACACAAAGCTCAAACTATCGATTCACGCAAATCCCGTGGTCGTACTTTGAATTGTGTGCTCCGCTTTCTCGAATCTACTATGATGAACTCTGAAATCTAGTCCTCAGCGTCCTTGGATCCTTTCCCCTCCCCCCGTTATCTAGTCGTCTCTCTCAGGCGGACCCACTCCGCACACCACACTGAAATGGGTCTCTTCAAATCCGCGCTTTCCTCCCGGGGCCTGTCTTGTAAGCTCACTCCTGTCGAGGTAACAAACATGCCCCTCGTTTCGGAATCCGTGGTGCAAACAGTTGCATAGTAGCATACTACTCGAATCGTCAAAAAAGTTGGGATCTACGGCGAGCAACCTCCACGCGACAGTGGGATTTGCGCACACCATCACACCCTGCTGCACGTGTTCATGGATTCCTCTCTCTCGACGAAGAGAGCATAAGGACATGGCCGTGCTCGAGAATGATGCGGTACTTGAACTAGGTAGTATGGTTGGTGGACAAATTGTGCGTCGATCGAAGCGGTGCCAGTGAGTGCAAATTTTGATAGTGATCGGTAGGAAGGTGGTCCTAATACTTTCTTTTTGTTGCTATATGTCCAGCTGATCGAGGGGTTGAAAGGCGGGCCTTGAGAGGATTAAAACCAAACTGTTCCTGGGTCTCCTTGTGAGTGTCTTGTGTTTTCGATCGATCGACCCAGTCCTTTTTGTGACAGTGAACTCGCTCCGCACCATTTTCTTTCACTCTTCTGTGCTATTATGACCTCGCTACCGTGAAGAAAGGTCTTGCTAAATAATCGATTGTTCCGCCCCGCGACCATGACAGTGGTTCAATTCCAGCCTCTCAACAGTCGATCCAAAAGGTGCTTTGCGTGTGCGCTCAAGTATCTTTCAAGATGCGGGGAAGACTTGTAGGAATGCATCATCGAAGAGTATCAAAAGGTGTGCCATGCTTTCTTTCTTTTTCTCATGCTACTTTCTCTCCATATCTTGTTCGTGTGCGACCGCCTTTCAATACTACCCATGATGGACTGGTCGTTGACAAGGATCCTTTTCATTAGGGTCCCATCAGTCACCGTATTGATATCTTCCACTACCTCGACCGCAAAGGCCTGTCAACCACTCTCTGCCAAGCATCGTGCGTCCTCGTTCCACCGACCTCCTTCCGTCCATCGAACCCCCGTTTCCCCTTCATCTTCTCCCCCTCGTCCGCTGAAAAATCGTTTCCAAGGCCGCCAAACAGTCCAACGTATGTATCTTTCTAGTCTACGTCTCCCTTGACCTCCGCCAGATTGTCGAATTGCATCGTTCCAGTCGGACGAAGGTCTACTAATCTCACGAACATGAAGCATGTTCGTTTCCGCATCCCACACTTTCTTTCTTTGCAGTGGAGAGCAACCCAGATAGGAGCACAGATGAAAACTGATGCACCAGACGGATTACTGAGCCTCAGCAAGTGGACGAGGTGATACCCCCCTCGCACGGAATTACTGGTTGTGCAAATGACGCACACCTGTCTTGTGGCGAAATCTTTAATTGGATTGAGGAGGACCAGGAGCGGTATAAGCGGTTGCGGGAGTGACGGTGGGTACAAGTACCCCACCGGTTGTATCGCACGGGCACAGGTATGCGCTTGTCACCGCACCTCGAGTCTGGACCGTGTTACGCCATCTCCTCGATTGCGACCTTTTTGCTTCTGAGCTAGGGGCTGAGGACGCCGGGTTGGCGTTGTACACCAAGTTTGAGAGTGGATACCAGGGTACCCCAACTCCCGTGCTCAGCACAGTTTCTCGTCTATCTGCACCCTCAAGGCATCATACTCTACTTGGAGCTCCGCCAACGCGTTCGCGTCCGAAACCGCATACCTCTCCTCGATCTTTCGCAGAAGTTTCTTAGCGAGGTCCTCCAGCTAAATATGCAGTTGATATCCGGGTATCTCCGAGCTCCCGCGGATAGTGGCCACTGTCGTTAATCCTGCAACGAGCTATATGGGCTCCGGCACGGCTGATCATTTCTTTCCAGCATTCCGATTTGAGCTCGTTCAACCTCTTCTCGCCTACCGGAGGGTCGCCGAGCTCGTCGAGCTCGTCGTAGTGAGGTATACATACTTTCTTTAAGGCATCTCTTCCGCACAGCTTTCGGAATCCTCGCAGGTTTTTCTGAGTCGGGGGACTACGGTGACGATGATTACTGACTTACTAGTATTAGCCACGACTCGGATGTACGGTAGTCACGCCCGCCCGTTCAAATTCGTTCATTGCCGCGAACCGTGCTGGGGCTTGGAGCTCCACGTAAGTTTGTTTGCCGGTGGTTTCGGCTGCAGTACGAAGCTTGACCAGGACTAGGATTGCGAATGTACTGAAAGACCTACCCATGAGCACGCCGGTTGTAGTAGCAGTAGGAACTGACGTTCAACTTGAGAATCCAGCTTCACTTGGCATGATACGGCAGCACTGCTAGTTGACGGGGAGCTCTCAAGTTGAACATGCCAGTATAGTACTGCTTGGCCACGCACTGTCTGCCATGGCGGCCCTCAGGCTACTGCTCTATGCTATCACGAACACTCGTCGAACTGGGCGAGCTGACGAGGACTCTTGAGACACACGGGAGATACGCGAAGAATATAATCGTTGATGTAGATCGATATCACCCGTGGGAGGCGAGACTCAAAGCTTGCAGAAAGGAGCTCACTGCGAACTGAGCTGACCTCTCACCCTGGCAGGCGCGGGCCGCCCATCTGATCCCAGAAGCGCCGCGTGGCAGTCCACATGGGCGCAAGGGACGTGCTATGTACTACGTGCTAGTACTTAAGTAGTAGTACTTAGTATGTTCGTACACATGCATCATCCTGATGCTGCACTGCCCGCCTTGCCACTGAGGCCTGAGGCACCAACCCATGCGTACGCAGAGGTACGCGCAGCCGTAATAATCTCGCCAACTTTCATCGCCACCCCCGGCCCTGCCCCCTTTTTTTCCCCATTTCACGTCGCCCGCCCGCCACACGCGACGATCAGCATGTATGTATGTATATATTACTTTTGGTCTCGGTCTCCACCTTCACCGCCTCCATCTCTCCGTTAATCGAGTCGACACGTGCCAACATGTGATATGTGTGCTGCAGTTAGTTTGACGGACCCGTCGGAAACGAAAGTTCAACGATCGCGTGCAGCACGCGAGATAAGGATAAGGATCTGGACTTGTGAGAGGAAGCGAGACAAGTTACAGATATACAAGCCTATTTGAAACAGAAACAAAACCACTTGAAGACCCCCCGCTTATGCAGTTGATATGCTTATCTCAAGTCGTCCAGGCGGGGGCTTGGCAGAAGGAACGGAAACAAGACGAAACGTATCGAAACGCATGCATGGATCTCGGGCGGATATACAGTCCTCGCTTGAGTTATCAGTGAGCACATGATATCAATGGTCTCGAACGAATGTCAGGTTACACAACTTGCAAGACGCGCGACGCAGACAGCCCTGTACGCAGTGGGAAGCGAGAGATAATTAGCGATGCCACACACTGAAACATCCATCAAATGTGGGCGGATGAATTGCAGATTCGGAGGACAAGTAGTGTCCAGTAAGTAGGAGACAAACGAGGAAAGTCGGGTTGGATTGTAAGACCAGAACAGACGCTCGAAAAACGTAAACATCATTACCAGTCATCATCGCCATCAAAATACAGCCAAACTACCACCATCTAAAATTATACACCCAGTTGCCCAAACGTGCACGGGAGAAGACCGGGGAGAATAGACGGAGTACGAAGCCCGACCATGTCGTCAACCAGTAACGAGGATAAGCACTACACGACCTTGAATGAACGATCCGTTGCGGGATCATATTGATGCATGCAGCAACGGGACCGTCGTTTCTTCATTCACCAATGACCGCTTCTCCTTCCTCATCCTCACTTGTCCCTACTTCATTACCGGAAAGCCCGTCAGCAGCTTGGTCGGTGATATCGCTCTCACTCTCCGGCGCAACTGGTTCTGACGGCGATGGTTCATTTAATTCGGGTGTGGGCTCGGGCTCAAGCGAGGGTGGGAGTGGGGACAACTCAGATGCTGCTTGTGAATCCTCCGTGCTCTCCAATTCTTGGTTGCTGTGCGACGGGACGTGCTCATCGTCTTCGTGGTTGGATACCTCGATGCTCCGTTCCTCAGCAGGCAGGATTTCAGTTGATTCAGTCGATGGCTCCAACGGGGCAGAGGGTGCTTCTTCCAATGGAAATTCCGCCACTTGAGATAATGGGGGTTCATCGACGAGTGCAGGTTCCTCAGGTGGGATATCGATTTGATCGGGTGGCTCAGGACCTGATTCGAACGCTGTGACATTGTCTTGTGGTAGCGAGTACGATAGTCCATCGTCAACAGCAGTGTCGGGTGACATATTTACACCCGGATTGTCCTCGAGGGAGATGAGGGAGAGTGCTTCCACCGGCGGAGATAAAGGAGTAAGGATAGTCAAGTCAGAGCGAGCATCGCCAATGTCCTCATCTTCCAAATCATCGTCAGGCGAGGAGAGATCCGGGTCTGCAGGTGAGATGGCAAGCAAGGATGAATCAGTGGACTGGATGGCTTCATCGGACCTGGAGAGATCTTCCGCGACATTATACCCGTCGCTAAACACCATAGTGTCAGTTCGATTGCGGCCTAGTCTGCGAGGACTATCTGTCCCGATATGATTGACGGCATCGAGACCCCTCGGATGAGGGTCGAAGTCGCCAAGGGAATCTACCATAATGGAATCGTTTTGGAGAACAGGAGTCGGGTGGGCTGCAGCCGAGAACAGACGAGGGGGCTCGACATGGTCTATGTGAGATTTTTCGTCATGATGAATGGCGCTTTCAGGGATTACGAGGAATTCTACGGGGACTAGATCGAATTGGCTAGTGAGTTTGAGGAAGCGGGCGTAGAGCGATGACTCTGCCTCGGCTTGCTCGAACGCTTCGCGATGGTGAAAATAAGCATGCGCGAAGATTCTGCCGAGGCGTCGGGCAAGCGAAGAGAAGTGCCTGTGTGATGTCTGAGGAATGGACAACCTGATCGAGATTGATGAATATGGTGACAAGGTGGAGGAGAAGTTCGGCTAAAAGAGTACATACCTAGAGGGGAAAGCTCTCGGAGAGTTGAGAAGAGCGGTTGCACTGTCAACGGTGTGTAGGATGTAATCGATGGCACAGCATTGCTTTTATCAAGAGAATCAGCAGGTAATGGGAATTGAGGATAAAAAGGGAGCGGACCTCCATGGCACCGTCATTACCGTGCGCCACGCAGAGATATAACCACTCTCCGGCTTTCATCTGAGGGCAGGAGCTCCTTGTGCATTCCTGCTGAAGCATGGTGATCAAAGGGTGGGAGAGGTCCTGGGCGAGACGGCTGAGAGGCAAGTCTCAATAGGGAAGGCACGCGACTGGAGGCAGAGAGGACGGACCGGAGTTGTTCATATATCCAACATGCGCGGTCTACAGAGAGATCAGACTTGCGGTCTGGGTCGTCAGACTTTTTCGAGTCGACGTCTGGTACGTCGAGGACATCTTCGTGGTCCTTCTGGGGTGCTTTTCCTGGGACAGAAACGATGGCGTCGACGTCGTGAACGTCAAGACGGATGAGCAAAGAGATGAACTCTTGCAACTGAAATGCGCTGTCTAGTGTAGAGAGGGGAGGGAGAGATTTTACAGGGTAGAAGGAGGAGACGCGCGAGCCGCGGTAAGGGCGTTGTAACATGATGTTGTGATATCGATAGAACCCCCCCAAGTTAGTTTCGAACCAAAAAGTTGAGCATTTCCAAAAGGGGACATCGTGAGAAATTGATGTGGTCCCTGAATAGGTCGCCGATTTGAGATTGGCATTTCTCGTCTCTTACTTATCGTTCATGATGATAATATAACTTTTATATTTATATATATATTCCACTCCATTGCCCCCCCCTTCCCTTCCCTCCCTGTCGCTCCCTTCTGCCATCATGTCCGACCATGGCTCAAAAGTTGACTTTGACGTCGAAAAGGACGTCCCTTCCCGCTCAGAATCCCCTGCAAGCGATCGCATCACCGCTTTCGCAAGGGGATTTCGCTGGGGCGTCGAGGCTCGTGGTGCGTCTTGTCGCGCTCCTTCGTCCGTCCCTCTCACTGCTATTTGTAGGCACGGTACCCGTCCCCTACGAGGACCGCAAGGACACCCAGTTTTACAAGGTCTTCTTCGTCTGGTTCTCTATGAACTTTAACATCCTCTCGTGCGCACCCTCTCCCGCCCTTCCCGCACATATCTCATATGGTCCCAGCTTTTCAACAGGGACCCTTGGTCCGATAGTCTTTGGCCTTGGTCTCCGCGACTCTTGTCTGGTAATCTTATTCTTTAATCTCCTCACAAACCTCCTTCCTGCATACCTGTGAGCCCCCTGTTTTCCTCTCCCTCATCCGCATACTCATTCCCGCAGCAATACTTGGGGTCCGAAAACAGGCATGAGACAAATGATTATATCTCGCTACAGTTTCGGGTGTGTTGTCTCCGCTTCATCTCACCACCAAGTACTCAATATCGTCCATAGATATTATGGTGTTATCATTATCACCATTCTCAATCTCATCGGTCTCTGCGGTTTCAACATCCTCAACTGCATTCTCGGAGGACAAGCACTCGCCAGTGTTTCTAATAACAACTTATCCTGGACGTAAGTCACCCATATCTTATTCGCCTCCGTTCAACTCACTGTCCCGTTCCTGATCTCAGGGTTGGAATTGTCATTATCGGGATTCTTTCCATGGTTGTACGCGCTCCATGTGGTTTCTTCATTGGTCGTGCCTCACACGTACTAGATTTCCTTCATGGGAATTAAGGTTCTCAACTGGTATGAACGCCTCGCATGGCCACCAGTTCTCCTCGCCTTTCTCGTCGCCCTTGGCGTCGGGGGGAAAAACCTCTACAACGTTCAGCCAGCCGAACCAGCCACTGCTTCCGCGATCCTTTCCTTTGCGGCCACGATCGCAGGCTTCGTCATCACTTTCTCAGCGATGGCGTCCGATTTCACAATGTATTATGACCCAACTATTTCGGGGTACGTCCCTCTTGACACACTTTCCCCCCACGCCCTGAACTAGCGTGCTCTAGTCGCCGCATCTTCTGGTATTCTTATCTGGGGTACACGGTGCCTATCGTATGTCTTCCGCCACTCCATTGGTAATCGTGCCTAATCCACGCACCTGGTCAGATTCTCTTAGAGTGCCTGGGCGCAGCTGCCGTTCTAGCTGCACCCAGCGTCCCAAGTTGGAATACTGGATATGGTGTAGACGGCAATGTTGGCGGCCTGTTAGAAGCTATGCTTAGTCCCGTTGGAAACTTTGGCAAATTCCTCACCGTCATGCTCAGTCTGAGCGTGACAGCTAATATCGCCTGCACGCTCTATTCCATGTGCTTCAACTTCCAGGTCATGATACCTGCCCTTGCTCGCGTTCCCAGATATGTGTTCTCAGTTGTAAGCACGGCAATGTATGTTTTCCGATCGTTCTCCCAGGGGCTTTCCCACTGATCTTTCCTACCATAGAGGACTCCCCTTGGCGATCGTTGGTGCCCACAAGTTCTATACCGCGCTCACGAACTTTCTCAGTCTCATCGGCTATTGGGCAAGCGCGTATGGTGGTATCCTTCTCGTCGAACACTTTTATTTCCGCAGGAGCAACTTTGCTTCGTACGATCCGGCCGATTGGAATGTTCCCAAGCGTTTGCCATGGGGAGCAGCTGCAGTAGCTGCAGGTGTCCTTTCATTCGCCCTCATCATTCCCTGCATGAACCAAGTCTGGTTCGTAGGTCCGATTGGCAAGCAATCAGGCGATGTCGGATTCGAAGTCTCATTTCCCCTCGCCGCCCTGCTCTATGTTCCTCTACGCACATTGGAGCTCCGTTATCAGAAAATCAACTAAGTTCCATGTGTAATGGGGAGACCCATTTGGACATTCTATGTACGTAGTGAAAACGCTTTGATTAATTTTTTTCCTTGCTTTCGCTTGCGCCACCAGGTGCAGTTCCCTGACTTTGGAAACTAAGCTTTTTCCAAGGCTCCCCCCTTTTAGGCGTGTTTCGATGGCATCCAGGAACGAACAGACCAAGGAAGTGGGCAGCCTTGCCGATTTACAGGCTTATAGGCTTATCCAATCACGTGGATTCGATCCAAGCACGCGATCCAGTCTGTGTCGTCCTTTTTTCCTTTCTTTATTTCTGGTGTTTAGTCTACTGTTTACACATTTTCTTTTGCCCGTGTATTTTTCCATCGATCTACCTAGATTACGCCTCATGCCTGACGATAATCCGACGATACTCAGTACGTATAGTACCCTCTAGGACCTGATGTGAAACCCGGCCCTGCCTCTACATGCGGAATCAATCTCGCAAATACACTATGTGACCACGAACTTCAAGTTGGACATGTGTACGCGTTGGCCATCCTGCGTACCACATGCTGTAAAAAAACTACTCTATTCCTCATCACTACTGTGGCCGCCAAGTATGATTAAATTTCTTGGCCCGCCCTGTCAACCCTGTGTTTTTTGGAGCCATATGCACGGTATACACAGACTCAATCAGTGCACCGCCGCCTCGCATGTATGATACATAGCCAAGCTAGTGTGTGTGGGAGTGGCCATGGTACCTCCACGGGCACCACGGGTATGTATATGATACGGTATGATGTTGGTTGGTTGGGTATGTGACTATTTATTTCCAAGATCTGATCAAGTGCCCACTCCTCGGGGAATCCCACCGGCAGTAGTCTGGGAGTGAGAAAAAGCGACAACTCGGAGAGGCTGGGTAAAAGTTACCTAACTTACTAATACCTCGGTTAGAGCTCTAATAGTCTTGAAGTTCTGAATCACAGATGTTACTAGGCGATGAATGCGTTGGCTCAGCGTTGGACGCTAGGTAGGTCGGGTCGCGCGATCGAGGCGAGTTAAGATGAAGACACGTGTTGGATGATGCATACTTCCATCATGATGATCCGGATAGTAAGATGCGGTGGCATGTGATAAATAATCGTTTGGCTGTGGTTCGGGTTCTCTTGCGCCGGTGGGATCCCGTCGAGCGGAGATGTGCTCTGAGCCTCTGAAATGCATAGTATTTGAATATTCGACGGAACCAAGTTCGTATCGTACCACCCCCGCGCACCCGGAACGCCTTTCCCCCAGCGGACCGCCCTCCCGTTGTAACACGTGTGCCAGTGCAGATATGCGATCTAATATATATACATATATACATATCGATCCCGTCGTCATGTTGACTGACTCATCTTAGAATACTTATTATCGTGGCATAGCGGGGAACCGGCCGACGTGTGTGGCGTCGTGTTGTTCATATCCGGTATTCAATCATCCGTGGTTCTGCATGATTCATATTACAGTACGCTGCAACGTGATGACGGCCCGGGGTGGTGTTGGTCGCAGAGTGTTGTGTGTTACGAGAATCAGGTCAGTGGTAGCGTACACAGTGCTGGCATTGCGTTTCACGACGATTACCGATCAGCGCTAGAACTTGGCAGTACTACATAGTAACCACCCACCAACACTAGATTCTAGCCCAGGTGGTCAGGCCCCAGCAGGCGAAGATTAACTTTTCATAGTATATATGTAACACGTTGCAATTGGACATCTCTAGGCGCACCAAGTCCATCCGGGGTGGCGGCCACCGAGACCAATTTCAATCGTTGGCTGGATCCAGTTGTCAGGGCCAGATGCCCGCCGCCGTACAGGTTAACCTAGAAGCTTGAAGCTACTACGCTGCGTTACCACCATACTACGTGTCAGTGACCACCCCTACTGATGCGGCGTTAACGCTTTCGTTACCGGCCTAGGCGAAAATTGGGCACTCGAGAGTCAGGATACGTACAAAAGGTACGTACTGGCAGTGTGTGTGTGAAAGAGAGAAAAAAAAGAAGAACAAACAAAAAGACGCAATACAAGGTCCGACGTGATCGTTACCGTACCTTCTACGTGTACACGATAACGACAAACGGCGGCCTCGACTCGGGGGTTTTTCCCCTTGCGCATTCTACATAATCCAGCTGCTTGGATGCGGTCCTGACTTGCCCGAAGGGTTCTACTATATGCATGTATAAGTCATTGATTAATACACCACGATGCCAATAGTACCGTTGCATATCAGTTAGAGAGAAAGCGCAATGCCGAGTCCTGAGAGGGACAACGGCGGAGGAGCGATGGAGTTGCATGGCATGTCCACCGTCATCATCATCCATTAATGTGAAAAGACAAGACAAGAAGCCCAGGCTGCCTCGGCGAGCCGCATTTCACATCGCCATTATTATCGGTATAGGCCCTGGGCCCACCGTCGGAAGCACTTCCAGTGATCGATATCATAGGCCATCGTCAACCCCGCGACGGAATAAATGTGCGACCCGCAACGCACTCAAGTCCATCAAAATTCGAAAAAAAAAAAAAACCGCATGCTTGAGCCCTAAACCCACGTCCGGCAAGGTCATGATGCATGTTGCCTCCTATCTGGAACTTGGAGAAGAGAAGTGAAAGAAGACTTGTCTGATTCTTACAGCCCGGAATCCGCGGGGCACGTAGTCGAGTAGAAGTTGCGGTGTGGGGTTCCCCTATTTGTTTCGAGAACGCAAGGGTTCAACGTTCAACCCTCGGTTGCGTCCGAGTTGCTTCCGCGGATAAACTCGACGCCTCGATCATGGCGTGTCCCTCCTCCTCAGATCAATCACACATATCTAAGCGCAAAGTCCCAAATCATGCCATGACGTCCTGTCCACGAGGTTCGAGATAAGCCACACCGTCACGCGCACGCCAAGCACCATCCTCAATATGATGACGGTCAGCTGAAAGTACAATGACAGCACCGATTGAAATTTGTCATGAAAATTGGAAGACTCAGTCACCGGATCGTCACGAGGCAACACTGCCAACTCGGATGGGGCAACTCACCAGATACCCTATCTCCCGTACAGGCTTACATATGATCTTCAAAAGCGTCCGATGAAGTTGCCGTCGGCGTTCGCGTCGCCCAATCGCCCATCTTTGCTCATCCCGGCCAAAGGATAAAACCGAACTATGAAAAAAAGAAGGAAAAAAAAATACGACTTTCATTTGATCGAGCTCCTAATATCAAGTGCCAAGTGCTGTCGGTGTTACAGCGCCCACCGGCGGGCGTTAAACAATTCCTTTCTCCATATCGAGCGATCGCAATGCGGCATCTATGCGGTCGAGGCCAACTTGCAATGACAACATCGCCATCAAAGGTTGTTCTGCGTGGGCACAAACTTTGAGTCACGTTGCTTCATAAAGCCACACATAATATATATATCTATATGGCACACCTTCTGGGGTGATATTGGCACTGTATTCATCCAAAAACTGCCGCAGAGGTCGAAGAAGGGAGTTTTGCACGTTCGTAACGTTACCTTCTGATCTTACCCTCGTCTTTGGGATAAGCATTAGCGTAAGATGATGGAACAATGAATACACATGACAGCCACCGTATAGCAAAAACATACCGCATTTCTGTGGTCTCGCTGCAAAAGCACGTAATAAAACGAAAGACAATCCGCGATCCGCAACAACTCCAATGACCGTGCGAGCTCCTCTCCGGTCTTGCGTCTGCTGAAGAAATCGGGAGGATTCGGTCTGAACAGCACGTCACCAAATATACGTAACAGTTCAGGGGACGCGAACGGGCTCCGAGTTGCTTGCTCCGGAGGCAGCGCCAGCGCTTCCAAGACAGCCTCCTTCACCAGTCCCACAGCCGGCCCACGGATCTGAGGAAACTGCTCGTCCGTAGTGAGATTTAACAACATTTCAATTCTTGAAAGAGGCTGGAGTTTTGTCAATGTCAAGGACAACAATCGAAGGTTCAGCTGCCTGATGGTCGGGTCAAGATGCGTGCTTGCCAACGCTGTCAGGGTCGTACACAATGACTCCGTGGTCTCTGGGGACATACTCATGGTCTCGTCAGCGAGGATTCTAAAGAGCAAGAACAATGACTCGTCGAGGATCATGTTTGCCTCCAGCGCGTTGAGAAGCAGGCAAAGGAGATCTGACGGCGCAGAGGGGGACAAAGGCACCGGAGGCGACGAGTGCGCGAGATATACCAATTCACTGAATGAGCTCAGTTTACGTCCCTTCTCTGTAGCGTCTCCCAAGCATTCGAGTGCGAGCTAGATGTATGGTATGATACGCTTCGTCTCTGCAGCCTGTCCAAACGCACCTGGACCTGGCGCATTGCGCCTTCTCCTTCATTCCACCCCTCCTTTACGGAGGAATTTACGAAGAACCGGGGAAAATGACTCTCGGCGGCTCTCACGGCCAGCGCCGCTTGGATCGACGGCGCACAGCTTACCACCGTCGTGTCTAAGAGCTCGCGAAGTAGGCCCTGGGGAAAGATGTCAGACTTTAACTGCGAAAAATCCTCAACTGGGTGTTGGATGACGTGGACCGACCTTTATCTCTCGTAGTTCATTCATGTCGGCGATCGAGGACGCCCAGACGCTTAGAGACTGGACTAGGTGGGCTACTTCTGTGACAAGCGCGCGACCCTCTTCCCTGGTAGTGAAGGAGGCGACAGAGGAGACGAATGAGGTCACGTTCTCCAATACTGGGGAACACAACTCGAGCGATGATCGCTTTCCGAGTCCCGATCTCGTGATGGCTGTCCCACGTTTTATTTTCATTTTGTGATCAATCAGCCGATCTGCTACGAAGAGAAAATAAGAACCTGGAGAGCAGAGCGACACGATGCCGATGGTCGTTTGCACGGGATCGTCGTCGTCGTCCGCTTGATCCTCTTCATCGTCGTTCAAGCGCGTCTGGAAGCGCTCGATCGCTTCCTGAAGCACGATCATGACTTCCTTTGGACTATTTCTGGATGCGCAGACGTGTAGAAGGTCCGTCGCGCCATCATGATTGCAGGGAAGCAGTGTTGGAAGGACGTCGAGCGGTTCCTATCGAAGAGAACAGTTGGTTCCCACTGTGCAGAAGCTAGAGGTAAATAGGAATCACCAGATATGCCACACAGTCGTATTGAGAAATGGCGTTGTGGATATCTCTGAGGGACACTGAGTGCGATGGGTCGCTCACGGCGAGCGAGACAAGCTCGGAAATCGCGTGGGTACATGACTGTCAAAAGTTACAACATCAGCGACGCAGACTGAGTACAACTCCACCCACCTCTTCTGTAAGATCTGGCGGTAGTTGTAGAGCCTGCAAAAACTGAGATGTCTGTCGTGAACTCATCGTGCAGATTTACAACCGTGGGATTAGATCTAATTGAGTGTGACTTACCTTTGACCATCGTCATGGCCGACACGGGAAAGCCTTATCACAACCAGTGCACCGGAGAGGCCCTTCAGACTGTCCAGCGTCACGCCGCAGACGAGGACATCACACTCTTTGGCGGTTGTTTCTGTCCCTTTGTCCAGCGCGCGTGGGTCGCACTCGAGTATCTCGGCATCCCATACAAAGTGCGTGCTCGTCCAACCAATTCCTGATCGACCCATACCCATGTCCATTGCGATCTAGTATTGTAGGTCCCAATGATCATATAATGCAGAGCACGACATGACCACTGCACCGATAGATGAGGTCGACCCGTACAAGAAGCCAAAGGAGCTCCTCGACCTCTCTCCAAAGGGCCTAGTCCCCGCCCTGAGGCTCACCAGCTACGATCCGCCTCGTGCACTCAACGAAAGCACTGTCATCATGCAGTTCCTGGAAGAGTACGTCCACTCTTCCTCTTATGCTTGTAGGCGGCCCATCGTGTTCATACTCACGCTCTTTTCTGGGCCCATCCATCGCACAGCCTCGCATCTACGTCCACCAAACGGAGCCTCTTCCCGCCCTCATCCGATGCATGTTCGTACGCCCACAATCTACCCCACCTTCCCAAGCCCCTAACACGCCCATCCAACGGACGCCGATAATCTGACCCGGACCCCTCTAGACGCACGCGCCCTTGTCGCCCTCCAGGCAGACCACATCAACCGCACCCTTATCCCCGCCTTTTACCGCTACCTTCAAGCCCAAGACCCCGCCGCACAGGCCGCGGGCGAAAAAGACTTTAGAGCAGCCATCGACGGCCTCGTAGCGCTCTTTGAGCGCGCCGATGCCCAAGTCGGGGGTACGGGGCTATGGAAGGAAGGAGGCGAGCTCGGGTGGGCAGACGTCATGGCCGTACCCTGTGCGTTTCAGTCCGCATCACACACCAAAACATCCATGCTGACCGGCCTGTCGACCACTATTGGTAGGGATCTTTCGGGTGAACAATGTCCTCAAGCACTATCGTGGGTTCGAGATGCCGCAGAGCCCCAGGTTGCAGGCGTGGCTGAACCGCCTGCTTGAACACCCCGCAGTTAAGAGCACGTGTAGCACATTAGAACTTTACCTCGATAGTTACGAGAGGCGAGTTGTTGTCTCTCGGGTGTTTAGTCTGTGGGCTGTTGCTATTACTGATGTGCTTGCACAGGTATGCCTTCAACAGGCCACACACCAGTCAAGTCGCAGATGCGATCAATGCTGGGAAGGCTTTGCCTTGAAAATTTCAAGTTGAGGTCTTTGTGGTTTCTGACAAGAGAATGATTCAGGCACAGAATTGGAGAAGTATTTCGCGAATTCAATGTATGGTGTATTTGTATGTTCCATTGCTGATATATCACGAAAGCATCCATGTATGATAACGAGCGAGATTACACTGACAACTGCATGAAAATCGTACTACATTCAACCGAACGAGTCACTTAGCACGTTTCAGTCATCACAGGTGCAGACTTGGTCATAAAAATCGTAGCATGTCGTCCGAGAACATCACGGCATCAACATCTCTCAAACACCCGATAGAGATCAGGTAGGTTGGCCACTTGCACGACGTCGTTCTCCAGCAACGATCGCGGCGCAACCAAAAACTTGCGCACCGCCTGGAACAAGACGTGCTCGGTCTGCCATCTCGTCGATGCTTTTGCCTGCTGTGTGCGCTGCTCGTCGCTTCCGTTTTCGTCGGAGGGTGAGGACGACAAGAAATGGGATGGCGAGGGCGAGTAAAAGTAGGCGATCTCACGCATGAATGTGGAGAAGCATTCTTTTTCGGAATGCCAGTCTACCTGACGAGCACCGGTGGATCAGCACGTTTGAAAATACCTCGTGAATACGGCGCGCTCACCTGCGGCCCGAGGCGCATGAGGAACACAGGCAGCTTATTGAGGTCAGGGGTGTACTCTTTCATGAGATGTGGTAGACTCTCGATCTCTCCACTCGGAGAAATGTTGAACTCGAAATACTCGGCGAGCATACTCCGGCGCTCAAGGAGCATTTTGGCGATCCGCTGAGGAAGGTCGGAGTAAGTTTAGGTGTGAGAGAGAAAGAGGGACACGTGCATCTACGATCTCGTTTTTGCTCAGTCCACTCTTCTCGGTGCCAGGCTCCGCGTCCACGGCGAGCTTCAAAAGAGTGCGAAGCGGCGGGGGAGGATCCAGCTTCAACCGACGAAAACTGCCGAATTGCAAGACAGCCAGCTGGTAAAACATCTCCTCGCTATGAAAAGATGTATGCGTCGAATCAGGAAAATGACCGGGTATCACGGTGGATGCTACGTACGCCAACGCTGCATGGTTAAGAAGGTATAATTTGGTGGAATGCTGGACCAGTGACAAACACCGATAGTCGTCCACGATTCCGACAAACGTATGTTTT
The DNA here is from genome assembly GCA_038090015.1 of Leccinellum albellum. Lineage (NCBI taxonomy): Eukaryota > Fungi > Basidiomycota > Agaricomycetes > Boletales > Boletaceae > Leccinellum > Leccinellum albellum. Next base: position 23,379 of record JBBPLX010000129.1, read on the forward strand.
CTTATGATTTCAGTCAGATCTGTCGAGTGAACTGAGCAATGTCTTCCGGTTTGAATGCCCAGAACGACGAACCATGATGCACGTTCTTCTGGATAGACTTTCTCAGTTCCAGGATAGACGTCAGATCACAGTCTGACTCCTCGATATCGCGGAGACCGATCGCCTTTTTAGACGTATCATCGCCATCGGAACGCGAAGGATTCAACACCGGGATCATTGATTCAAGAGTGCGGTTATGAAGCGACGTGCGGACTTTGTGATGCGGATATTGCTTTGGAGCTAAAGGACGATGAGCGACAGCGAAACCAAATTGCCCAGAAAGCATACGATGAGAGGCCGAAGTAGGATGTTCTTCCTTGTCCCCGTCCCCGTCCCCTTCGTCATCGTCTTCCTCTATCGCTTTCTGTTTCCCTTTCGTGCTCAGTTCGTTGGAGCGGCCAGTGAGTAATGTCTAGAAAGACTGTCAAATGCACGAACAAGGTCACATGCCAGAGCCGACCTGGTATTCAAACGTCCTCGAATGACTTTGGCTGACCACCTGCTGGATAGCATCCGATATTCGTTCCGTGATGACTTCCTCATTTAAAAAAATAACTTCTCGTTTCGTCGGGTGAACGTTCACGTCTATCGATCGGGGGTCTATCTCTAGACTGATGTCTTTCAATGCGGAGTCGCATTCTGAATATTTGTTCGTACCTGAGGTATACGAATGGGGATGCACCCTTGGGCAGTACCCCACTGTATACGCTCTCGATCACTCGTTTGATGCTCGACGACTCGACCAGACGGTCTGAGGCGATATATACAATCAAATCGTTTAGCGCTCAATTCCATGCCAAAGTCAGCTTACGATTGATGAACAGTAAAAACACTGTTTTCTTTCCCTGATAGTTTGGGCTCGTGCAATAGGCCTCGGCAGACCACTTTTCACTGTCATCGGCGTCACCGGATGTTGTAGTCTGCGAGGTTCCGCCGGAAGACGTCGAGGAAACCTCGACGCGTAGGAGCTCTTTTCCTATCGAGTGTCCGTACAGTATGCGGATGGCTTGGTTGGTAGTTGTGGACGATGTGGAAAGTTCTGGATTCGCAGATCCGGCCTGGTAAGTACAATCAATAAACGACCAGTGTAACATCAACCCAATCCACCTTTTTACAAAGGAACGCTACCTTTGCATTATGAACCGCATACTTGGTCACGACGTCAAGAATTCTTGCATACTCTTCCGAGGAACTCCGCAAGGCAGACAATCGAGTAGGCGTGTTATAAAACATATCCTCAATCTGGCGGAGTGAGGGATGGAGCACACAAGAAGACAAAACGTACGATGATGGTAGTTCCGTCGTTTCCAGCACAGGGTTTTGGATCTGGCGTCTGACCTGCTTTTGGGGGGATCAGCGCACCTTCGGAATAGCATGCTCTGCATGATAACGTTGACTCTATGCGTGACAGAATCATCTGGACACGTACTTCCAAGCGCAGGCATCGGTCTTGGTCTTGGTGACGACGGACATACGAGCGACATGGGATATAGAAGCCAACGCTTCACCGCGGAAACCGTAGGTAGTCAGACGAGAGAGGTCAGAGAATGATTTGATCTTCGACGTCGTGAAACGCTCAGCTAGAATTGGCAGATCGGCCTTCTATCATCGAAACGGTGAACAGTCACGAATGTAGAATTAAAGAATGCACAGACGCGTATGCCACACCCGTTGTCCTGAATCTGGAGTAATTTCATCCCGCCGTCCTTGACGGTAACGCGAACAGACGTAGAACCTGCATCTAGACAATTTTCGAGCAGCTCTTTCAGTGCAGAAGCGGGCCTGTGTATGATCTTGGAAACAAGTGAGCTGGTGAAAAAGCTACTAAGAATATGATGCACTTCTCCTGCTGCTATGCGATTTATGAGAGACTCCTGTAGCTTTTGAATGGGCAACGGTTGGTTTTCCATTGTGGTTCCGACTTCCGACAGTGGTCACCGAATGCCGGAGGTGTGATCACGTGCTTATACTGATTGACCCGTTACCACCATGGCCACTTCAGTTCTCTTACCAGCTCTTCCACCTCAGTCGATCTCAATGCGACCAGATGACAAGTTCCGTGGCGCAGTAGTAGAGGTACGCATAGGCCTTGCAAACAACGCTCGGTCTCTCGCTGACACTCAGGTTGCCAACCGCCAGGATCTCCAACTACCTCCAGCCTTCTCGCTTCCCGCCGACGAATCCATTTCGCGTGCGATAGACATGGCATACGAGCGCGACTTCTCCCACATACCGTGATTATCCTAAAGACTTCTGCCTACCGCGATTGGCCTTGACGCTCCTCGCAGGGTGCTCGACAAGAACAGGCGTCCAATCGGTTACATCGATGCTGCAGCATTGAAAGACAAGTGGCAGGCAGGACAAGCAAGACCTGTACGTTTTTTCTTGCCGTATGCTAAGCCGATCCCCTCACCACCGGCCGAGTTTTCCGTTGCTCACCCCTGGGTGTTCAATTCTCTTTCCAGACGGATTCCGTAATGAAGTTTATGAGCAAATTTAAGCGATCCGAGTCCCATCCGTACACTGTTATCACACCTGACACACCCCTGGCCGAATTAGCCGAGTTTCTGCACGATAACATCTTCGCATTGGGTAGGCACTCCGATGTTCTTGACGGGCCACACTTAACTGATGACGATCAATATACATAGTGACAGACTTTAACAGAAAGTTTGTACTTGCGGTTGCCACGCCACAGGACTTGGAGGTACGTGCACTAGTCAACTGTGGTCGGAATCCCATCTTATATATCTTCTTGTAGAATTTCGTTTCTCGTCGGGGAATATGACAGTCCCCCTTTATGACCATGTTACTATGTTCTTCCTGTGTTTCGCTTCGTAATCTCTTGCTTCTCAAACTCGCGGCTAATTTGAGCTTCAGTCGAATAGCGTGATGAGAGGAGTAAGTGCGGCTCATCCTATACCAAGTATCATATAGTTTTTTTCCTAGTACTGAACACACTTAGATACGAGGTCCGTCGCACTACATGAAACCATCTTATCTCTATACCTAAATCTTTGGGGGCGCCTTCATAGAACGCGTGTCTCGATTCGCAGGCGCCTTTTCCTGTGTAATGCTTGTACTGATATGTTGGATCTTGATTCGCCGGCGTCTCATCGTGCAGTTGGCAGGCTGCTTCTCCGGCCATGAAACGTCCGCGTCAGGGCACTACATTTTATGATTATTTGAACAGGCACATAGCCCTAGTGTAGGCGCCTGGGGTTGGGGTACGAACCATGCGACTGCCGAGGAACCGAGGTTGCTGCCTGGCTATGGTCAGCAGATAAAAGAAAGGAAGGGAAGGGAAATGTAATAGCATCGCCAGGGAGCGTTGTCGGACAAAAGGCAAAATTGATGCCAATCCCAACAAAAATGGGAAGAGCTGGATGAGAAAACGTCGATGATTAAATTCGGCCTCGAAGGTGGTGAGCGAAACAGTCGGGCCAGGCGGATAGCTTTCTGATCACGGCTTCTCGGGTCAGAATCTAATCAGGTCCATGTTCATGATCGTATCGATGGTGCAGCGGTGGGTCCCGTTGGGGAGCTGGCCTATCAGTCGTTCTCGCACCCGCAGGACTCGCCTAGAATACTGTATGACGTCCGAGGTCCCGCACTCATGCACGATCGCGATTTCGGAGGGGGGTCGTTGTTGTCTTCCGACCCCGCGGTCTCAACGCGCGCGTTTGCGCCCCGGTCCTCGGACTTGCCTCTTAGGAGACAACGACCGCTCTAGATGCTATGTTATGAATTTGAAGCTTGAAGACAGTCATCTTATCATACCTTTCTCTTTCCCTCGGCTTTCGTTGTTTTCATCCTCGGAGACGGAGACATGATGATATCCTCGGATAAACGCATAAACACCCCCTTCCTATAAATCATCAGAAACAAGGACGGATCGTAGATGGTCAGTTTACATAGAAATTTACAGTGTACGTACCATTCATGATCGATTGGCCGGTACGGGCCGTAGTATCTTGCCTATGAACAGTGATGTCAGGAGAACATTCGTTAAGAAAAAAGAAACGGAGCATATAACGGAGCGCACAAAGCCTGTCTTAAACAGGGAGAAGATGAGGTTGGCCAGCAGTACTTGATACTGCATGGAATTATCCCGATTCCATGATGCAGCAGCGAGTGGGCTTACTCCATTTCTTTTGAGGCACAGGTGCCGTTACATTCCCGAGAGGCAGTCGTCTCGGCGGCGTACCGAGTCTCACTCTACCTCCAGTTTATGTACCACCAGTTCCGTCTGGCGGGACGGCTCTAAGGGCACGCGCAAAAGGAACGCGATCAAGCCTGTTAAGAGTGCCATTCACAATACGCGTTCTGACCTCGGACGTACTACCTGTCCATCTAAAAACTAGTCGTCTTCTACTGACGTCCCCGTTTCTTTATGCTTCCTTGCGACGTCTGAGGATCGTTAGACCGGCCTCATCGCCAGTTGGTGAACTAGCTGAACTCGACATCCTCGATGGGGTCGAATACAGAATGCGCGTGGGAATGACTCGGAGGTGACCAATTTGATTTGCCAACGACTCCCGAAGGCCCTTTGGCCTTCACCACAACACCAGACTTAACATTATACTTTTGGGTTCGCGGTTTAGACTTATTCGCTATCGAGGCCATCAAGGTGGTGGAAATTATGAACCTGCAGACTCAGATTGAAACCAAATTACGTTTGCCCTCATACTCAGTACGATCCCGGATGGAAATCCCGTGAATCTCGCTGACCGACCCTGGCGGAGATCACCCTTCAAGAACGACGTCTTCATATCATCGTTGGTGCGTTTGTTTATGATATTGTCGTGGGGATCATCAAACCTCTGACTTTGGGCAGATCCCACATCTCTGCCTGTTGTTTGCTACCATCGAGGTGGTGAACCCAAGGAAAGCTTCACCATGTACCTACAAAAAGATGCATTCTTTCATACTGTGAGAGCCGAAGCTCGATCTCAGTGAGCTGAATACGAAAACGTTTATGAATCCGACTTACGCCTCTACAAACTGTCGAGTCAGGGGATTCAGAAATGGCGGAAATCCTCCCGAACGAAGGAGAAGGAGATCCTATCCCTGCAGACTACACAGTGTACCGTCTCTCTGATGCCATTCTGTTTTCAGAGGATCAGATAAAGCTGATCGTAGAGAAAATGTCTTGTAAGTACAATCATTATGTGGTTTATCGCATTGCTCGCTGATTGTGAATTTGTAACAGGCATATCACATGCTCGTCAAAAAGTGGCTCAAGGATAACCAGAAGGAGGATCCTCCTCCCCTCGCAGTCCCGCACGTATTCAACGAGCGGCAGTGTGACCCTGACCGTGCTATACCTTACTGACGCCCTTATTTTGTAAGAGGATTCCATCCCACCCATATCACTAGACCCCGTCTTTGGACAGTTTGTCCGCAATACGCAAAACGCGGAGTTAACTAATGAAGACTCTATATCTGCTTGGGAGCTCGCAGATCTCATGACACGTCCCCTCGGGCATGAAGCCTACCGCACTGCCGCAATTTTTCAAGACACTATGGTCGCTGATGGCGGCCTATGTGTTGGTCGTTACGATCTCATTGTAGTAAAAGTCAAAAATGATGTGGGAGGTACCTCAGGAGACCCCTATCTCCAAAATGTCCTCCACTACCTAGAGGTGACGAGAGCAATAGCAGTTCGGATGTCCTACTCACCTTTGCCCTGCCTCTTATTGTCGATATTCGGTTCGTTCTTGAGTGCAAATCAATTCAGATGATTTGTTGACCAACCTTTCATGTAGGGCCTCATATTATCTTTGCAGGTATTATCTATGCCCATTGCATTCCATTTTCACAGCAGAGATACTGCCAATCTTGCTGTTGTGGCACGACACGACATTCAAAGATTGCGCGAATATTACGCAGCCTTGAAGCCCCCTTGATGGACCAACCGTCATCCCCAGCTTTTCCCATACCCCAGCCGATATACGTCTCGGATCGATAAAGGCAAGGAGTAGGACATTATATATCAGACACAGCCCAATGAAAACCGACTCGTGTTCTTTGGCCGTTCTAGGTCCATGCGCGGCCACTGGATATGCGTCAAGTTTGTTGAACGATATTCGCCGGAAGCTCACGAGTGTTGTGCATCCATGGGGTGTGCTCCTACACTGCACGGTTTTGAAACATTCCCTGCGGGCTGGTTCATAGCCGTCATGGACGATATCAGTGATGGATATCAGGCACTTTCTCGGACTCAGACACCCGTCTCTGACACGGTCAAGTCCGTCATCAAAGAGAAGTTGGTGAATTTTCGCGAGAAGGACTTCGTTCATGATGATTTCCGAGACACCGACATCATAGTCTCCGACACGGACGAAAACGATTTCAAATCATTGATTTTGACTGGGCTAGGAGGGGCAGCCAGGTAACGTACCCGCCGCTTATTAACGATGTGGACATATACAGGCCACAAGGGGTGAATAGTGGTCAATTAATTCTTGCAGAGCATGACTTATTTATGCTCGAGCATATTGTGTTTTGAAATGTACTAGACCCACGAGGTTTGAAGCAGTGTTTCTGAGGTCTTGCTATCGACTGACGATCTGATGAAATGGAATGCACATGATCAGACTGTCTAGATATATCGTTATTCTGAGGCCGGAAAAGACTCCCCCCACCGAAATTAAGATCGTGCGCTCGTGCGGGACCTCGGACATGATACAGTGTTCCAGGTAAGCCCGCGGCACGAGAACGACTAATAGGCCGGGCCGACGGGACCATCCTCTGGACCATTTCCTGTTTTCAACATACATAGTCCTCCGCGGTCTCAACGCGGGCGCTCGCGCCTCAGTCCTCGGACTCGTCTCCTAGGAGACGCGACCGCCCTAACACCCACCCACTACGAATATGATTGCTTGGGACATTCATCTTATCTTATCTTCATCTTCGGTTTCGTTCCTTTTATCCTCGGAGAAGCAGACATGAAAACGCATAACTCCCCAGAGCATACTAGGTACAAGTCGATTAGCTGGTACGGAGGACATCCACAATCATATAGCGGGCCAAGCGGCCCGTACAAAATCTGTCTCAAACAGGGAGAAGATAGGTTGGCAGACGGCGCTTCATCCTCCATGAACTCGTCTCGATCCATGCAGCAGTGGCAAGCCGGCGCACTCCGTTGGCTCGACATAGGGAGCACAACCAAGTCTGAGAACATAAGGGCACATGATCGCAACTTCCGCACTTACATGACCAATCTACGTAAATCAGAACATTGATACAAGCGAGGGGACAATAAAAAAAAGAGATAAAAAGAAAAAGAAAGGTCGTATACAAATCCACATATGCCGGTTCGGAAACGCGTCATTGAAACAGGTCAAGACTTTCTAGGACGCGTCGTACTCTTTCTTACATGCTCACTGATCTTTTCCTGCACGATTCAACCCAAGTGTTAGCACGGTCGCGGGAATCGCCGCGTTATGCATCTCACCTGCGCCTTGGCCCTCGCCTTCCGACCAAACTTCTTCCCTCGTTCTGACCGTTCGCCTCCGTTCTCTTCCTTGCTACTCTCCTGCCCAGCCTCGCTAACACCCACAGAACTTGAACGACGCGGCGACGTTGCTTTTTCTGATACGTCGGGAACTGACCCGCCATCAGATGACGGTTCGTCTTCGTCTTCGGACTGATCACTGTTCCACTTTGCCGACTTTTGTGTCTTGGCACGCCTGGGAAGAAGAAAAGAAGCGGACGGACGTCACTGTCAGCGCGAAAGATCAAAGAGGAAAGGAAAGACTCACTTAGACACCCCGTTAGCTCGGGCGCGAGAAGCTTTACGCTTGGCAGGCGGTGACTTGCCATCCCTCGCCTCCCTCGGTTCCCGCTTCTTCTCCTACAAAATAAGAATCAACGAAGAACATCGATCGACGAAGCGTTACATTCTGATTTCACACATACCTTAGTGGCCGCAGCCGGCTTGTGTCCCCTCATCTCCTTTAGCCACTTGATGGTCTCCTCGGACAGATACTGCGTCTTAATCACCTGTATTATCGTTGATCAACATGATCCTCCCTCCCATGCGATCTGGCCATGTCACGTACCTTGGCAACGGCTTCTGAATTTGGAAGCGCACGCAGAATGTCCGAGGGCAGCTTGATTTTGCCAGGGTAACTTTGAAGAGTCCACGAGCGAGCTTGTGCGCGCGCCTTGATCAGTTCTTGTGCGAGCTCTGATATCGTATAGAGATTCTAAATTTAGTCATGTTCAACGAGTATCAACAATCATCCTCGAGCCCGCGCGAATAGTAAACATCGCACCTCGCTATACGTATGTGACTCCGAGTCACGCACGGTCTTGGCCTTCATTGCCAGGTGGTAGAGCAGCGCAATATTGTCGGAACTCGCGATCAGATCGAGATAAAAGTCAATATATCTAACAAAGGCAAAGTCAGCGAGCACGAACTTGGAACAGAAAAAGGGATGTATTCCTACTTTGTCATTTCTTGCATGTTTTCATGTGCCGTGGAAAAATCAGGATGGTGTGCAAGTAAATGAAGAAGACGGATGAAAATGATTTCTAGTTGGTCGATGCGCGCCGCTGGGGGAATAGATCTTATAATAAATGAAACATATGCTATGGCCTGGGAAAAAGGGATCAGACTTTTACGCTGCAGTTTCACATAAGGGGGCTCACTCTGTCTCGAATATCGGCCTCAGGATCGTGAATGGTAAGGAAGGGGATGGAGTTAAATCGGGGCGGGAGTTTACGAGCAGTCAGCAGAGACACAAGTTTAGTTAAAAAGGTTATTCGGACGTGGTAGCAAGGGTCCTGAGTGCATACGCATCGTTGTCAGCGAACATGTCAGTCAAAAGAGAAAGAGACCGCTTACTTGAACTGTGATCGCGAGCCAAATAAAGTTACTACATATCTCGTTTGCAAAAGCTTCGACAGTAGAGAGGTGCAAAATCGATACAGCGGCTTGTAGTCGCATTCTTGATTGAACCGGTGGGCTGGATGTAACGCATCAATACGTATCCTAGGCGATATGCCTACCGAAAACCTAACCTGTCTGATGCATCTGCTGTAAATGATCCAGAATGCTCGAGCAAGGTCGAAAACATTTTAAGCGCTGGCGTCGCCAGTTCCACTGCGTTCTCTACAGACGCATTGGCGATACACCGATTTCGACACACTTTCAGGGCGAGGACCCTGGCCCTTTGTATAGGTGCCACGTCCTCATCTTCCACCCAATCATTGTCGACGTCCATTTCATCCTTGACAGTCACTAGTCAGCCCTACGTGAAGAGGATTGAGCGCGACATCCTCACCGAATCCTTCGACCGTCGACCCATGAGTAACTTCTTGACCAAGAATGCCATAATTGTGTCGCTCCTATGCTCGAAAGCATCGGGCTTGAAGCGCGCCATCTGGGCTAGAACAGTCGTATGGGCAACGAGTCCTTCAGGTGTCGCTTCTGGAAGCTTCTCCGAAATAGACTTCAAAGCAATTAACAGGTCAGGACCTGAGAGTACCGACCAAACACACGCACTTCGATGATATCCACACAAGCGTCCTCGTGACTCTCCAAGCAAGCCAGCAAGCGGGCCGCAAACTTTGCAATTTTGGTATTCTCTCCTAGTGCAAATCGCGTTACACGTTCCAGCGTTCGCCTGAACCGTGCACGTCAACAAAGGGACTACATAGGGTAAAATAACTTACTTGTCCAACGCCACTTGGGATTCATTAGATTTTGCCAAGGCTGCAAGTGCATGCATGCCAACTTCCATCAGGATCTCGTTGCGCTCATCAGTAATTGCCTTTGTCAGTTCGCTAACATGCGATTTGTAGAGAATTGGGGAGTGTTTCGATATAAATGTCAATAGTTGCTGTGCGTGCTTGGACGACGGAACTGGTTTTTGGACTTTCCTGATGAGGGTCGGAATGGACGATTGGTTGACGATCCGGAGTGTAGCGCGGCGAAGAAAGATGGTCATTGTCGAAAGCGTTGACTCGGACGATTGCTCCACGCGCCGTAGGAATTCGCTTGAAGCTTTCACAATGCTCTTCAGATCGGATTGGGGATCCATACACGTCTTGAGTAACCTGTAAAGTCTATTTTCATTGCCTTTGGCAAACTCGTGCAAATCCTCGGCAGCTTTCTGTGGATCAGGAAATTGACCTAGCGGAGAAGGTTGAGGAGTCAAATACAGATCCTAGATGTCACATACGAGACAAGTGCCTGATCACATTATTCAGCCGTTGTATAACCAATTCTTCGTTTTCGTCGATCACACCGCCCTGAAAGAGATGGATAAGCAAACTGAGAATGAACTACGAGAGGGCTCACGTTGTTCTGTATACACGCTTGTAGATAATGCTCATACATGGTCGGACGACTATGAACGACATTGATCTTGGTTGCGCATGCTGGAAAGAATGGACCGACGCACTTTGCTTTGATCCCGCTCATACTCAGAATCGTGTTGACCGCTTGAACGTCTAGATACTGCATTGTATTGAGCAGGTGATCCGTCCATATTACCTCGTCAATTTCGATACTTTTCGACGCGGAGGCAGATGGAGTGGAAGACAAAGGCAACGGGAGAACGTAATTGGAAATGACTTCCTCCGCAACAGCTTTTGCCTCAGAGGTTATATTGGAGATATGCAGGATTTCGTTAGGAATCCACGCGAAATGTCTGACCGCAGACGTGTCGCCATTCACACTGCATTTGGGCGCATCAGAGAGTCATAGTCACGAGAGAAATAACATACATCTCTGGATATGCAATGCTGTATAGCTTGCCCAGTGCGTTCATGGCTTCTACACGGACAGCATGCTTCTTGTCCATCCCACGACCAGCAACAGCCCTAAGTTGTTCCTCAGAAGCATAATGTAACGCAGTCTCATAATCGAGCTGAGAATACACTTTGCACACAGCAGCACGGACTTTCTCATCGGGATCTAGAAGCTTAAGCCGCAGCATCTCTGCTCGAGAACACGTCAAGAATATCGTCAAAGGGTCCCGAGAAGTGAGCTTGCCTTCGACGGTCTCCCTATGCTCTGGCAGATTCAAGAGAAGTCCCTTGGCGCTTTCGACCAGTTTCAGACGGACAGGTGCCGCTTTGTCGCCTTTGCGCATCAACCACACGTTCCACGTCGTTGGATACTTTCTAATGAGATCAGATCCCCCTTTGTCCGCAAACATCTCCCCTAATGCCTGAGTGACAATTAGCCTCACTTGGACATGGTCCACACGAAGTTCTTCCTCGAGTTGGGGTATGACGCTATGCAACAATGACGGACACGCCTTGTTGAGTTGCTTGACGAGATCGTGTGCGGTGCGTATTTCGTCAAAATCGCTGTCAGAGTCGAGATCACGCGAATGAGTAACGATAATATCAGTGAAGTACTGGCAGACGTGACGCTGGAGCTTGTCCGACGTTGCATTGCAGATTTGCACGGCGAGTCTGTAGGCGGGCTGATCCAGACGCTGGGCGAACGTGATGAACGCACGGACACGACGGCATGTTCGACGACTCACTGTGTTCTTGTCCATGAACTGGGCCATGATGGTGTCTAGGACGTCGTTTGGGAGGGACTGACACTCGTCTATGAGGGCAACGAGGATGTCGGCGATGAAGAGCTCTATCTTCTTTGCGAGGTCGCGTCGCACGAGGGCGAAGAAGTCGCGAAATATCTCAGACATGAGCTCGTCGGAGTGAGGGAGATCGCAGACGAGGACGACACTCTTGACTGTCGAAAGGGACTCGAGTAGATGAAAGTACTCGTTGTAATAGGGGGCATCTGTGCCCTTGAGGCCGGCAGAGAGCTGGCGGAAGAAGAACTGGAAGATGTCCTTCAGTTCGTTTTGGGTGTAAGGAGCATCCGGAGCGTATAGCCGGAGGATGTCGGCGAGACAGCAGGCGGTGTAAGCCTTGACGCCCCTGTCCTTGTGGAGGAGGAGGGAGGTGTTGGTGAGTTGCGAACGAACGGCGGCGAGTGAATTGACGTCGACGAGCTCCTGGTCGAGTTCTGCGAGTTCTGTGTGAAGTGACTTGAATTTCTTGAGCAGCGCGTCGGTCGAGAGCGACTTTCCGACGATCTTCTCGTTGAACGTCAACTTCTTTGATGGCCCCGCGGCCGTGCGCGTTTGTGCGACCATCTTGACAAGCCGTTGAGTCAACGCGTCGGGCGTGTGTAGACTGTCTGAGTGTAAATATTACACACTCCGATATAGTGACCGGTGCGCTAAGTGCGTGGGAATGAGATTATACTGGTCATTTGCTTCCTTTCGATGCCTCTTTGAGAACGACATCTTCATATCATCGTTGGCGCGTTTGTTTGTGATAGGATTATGGGGATCATCAAATCTCTCTGACTTTGGTCAGATCTCATGGCAGTCATCTGCTACCGTCGAGGGCCGGTCGAGGTGGTGAGCCCAATGAAAGCTTCACCATGTACTTACGAAGAGATGTGTCTTTTTCATGCCGTGCTCGATCTTACTTCGCTACATATTTTGGAAATATTGATGAAGTCGACTCGCACTGTCAGAACGAAGGAGAAGGCGATCATATCTGTGCAGGCTACGGAGCGGACAGCTTGTGGTTTGTCGCATTACTCGTTGACTGCGGATCTGCAGCACACGTACGAGTTGCTCCTCCATCTGTTATTCGTGCTGTTGGAGAAGAAACGGTCGCAGATGGCCTCGTCGAAAGTGGCTCAACAATAACAAGGAAGCTCCCTCTCGCCTCGCACACCCAGGTAAATTCAACGAAAAGCAGCATTCCTCTCACCATGCTATACCTTGTGGATGCTGCTCGGAAGAAGATTCCATCCTACCCACATTGCTACACCGCGTCTTCGGAGAGTTTGTCCGTAGTAGCCAAGACGCGGAATTGACTGGCAGAGATACTGATACTGCCAATCTTGCCGTTGTGGCACGACACATGGTCGCACTTCATAGTGGCATTCAAAGACTCCTCGAATATTACGCAACCTTGAAACAGCCGGTGTCCTCGTTGACCAACCCTCCTCCCTAGCCTTTTCCATATCCCAACCAATACACCTCTCGGATCGATAAAGGCAAGAAGTATGACATCATATATCTGACACAGCCCAATGAAAACTGAGTCATGTTCTTTGGCTATCCTGGTTCCTTGGCCGGCCCCCGGATATGTATCAAGTTTGTTGAACGGTGTTCGCCGGAAGCTCACGAGTGTGTTATGCATTCATGGGGTGTGCTCCTACATTGTGCAGCTTTGAAGCCTTCCCTGCAGACTGGTTCATGGTCGCCATGGACGATATCAGTATCAGACACTCTCCCGGAAGTCCGTCTCTGACACTCATTACAGAGAGGTCGATGAAATCTAAGCGAGAAGGTGATTTCCGAGACCCCAACATTATGGTCTCCGAGACGGACGAAAACGATTTCAAAATTGTCGATTTTGATTGGGCTAGCAAGGCAAGCCAGGTGACGTACCCACCGTTCATCAACTTATACTCAGGCCAAAAGGGGTAGATAGTGGTAGATTGCAGAGCATGACTTGTTTATGTTTGAACACATTAGGTTTGAAACCATGATAGTCCCGGACTAGTAGCGCGCTGTAAGATACTAGAATCAACTAATCACATTTGAAGCTGCCTTTTCTGGTTCGTCTTCTCGCTAAAAAAAATGACAGATTATCGGAGTATACATATTTCATATTCCGACGTGGTGCCGTTCGGCCGGCACGACGCACACACGACAGACGCACGCACACCTAACGCACTTGAAGTTGTCATGTCCACCTCCCAAGTACTCGCACAAAAGGAACGCAAGCTCTTCTCGGAGCTCTTACAGACATACGAACAAAAGCAGCTCTCAAAAGGACGCAAAATCGCTGATCAGATCCTCAAGAAACATCCGCAACATGGGGGTTTGTGCATTCACATTCCTCGTGCCCTCGCCTTGGCCTGATTCCCGCAGAAACCATGTGTATGAAGGGCCTTATCTTGGTCCACCTCGGCGAGCGTGAAGCAGGCATTAACCTTATCAAGGATGGCATGCGCAAGGACCTCCAATCTCACATATGTTGGCATGTCTGGGCACTCATACAAAAGGGGGAACACAACTATGAAGAAGCCCTCAAATCGTACACTATGGCACTCAAGATAGACAAGGTGCGCGGGTCTACGCTGTCGTCCATGCTTCACATTAACTAGAGAATGATAGGACAACTTCAACATCATTCGAGAAACATCCATTCTGCAATCTCATACCCGTAATTACGATTCCCTCGTCGAGTCTCGCATTCATATGCTCCGTCTGCGTCCCTACTCGCGCGTTCACTGGATCGGCGTCGCGCTTGCGCTCAAACTAGCCGGTAATCCAGCAGAAGCGAGACGTTATCTGAATCACATAGACAGCTTCTTGCGGGTATGATTCAATCACCGTTCTCTCACTGTTACCATTCATCACTCAGCTCAGAACGTCTCTACTCGCGACCCTGAATATGGTGAATTTGTCCTCTTCCACGTTAAGGCGCTGGAAGAACTGGGAGAGTGGCAAGAAGCTTTAGCCCTATTGGATAAAAAGGTGAAGGACAAATTGTTGGTAGATCTCCCATCAATCGCCCAATGCAGAGGTGAGCCATCATCGGCTCATCAGTCTTGACTCTCCTAATTTAGCCCTCAAGCCCGCCTCTTCGGGAAACTCAAGTCGACCACCGACGTAAATAGTGCGCAAAAGCAGGAATGGGCAGAGGCAGCAGAGCGGACCTGGCGAGAGCTTATTGACCAAAATACCGACAGTCAAGACTATTACAAAGGCTTCCTTGCCAATGCTGACATCGATCTTGGTAATGCACGCAACATTTCCGTCTTTCGACGCGATCTTACGCCTTGAAAGGCAGCCTGACTGACGAGTCGCGAACAAAAGCCCTTGGCATTCTCCAAGAGTTTTCGTCCAAGTATCCAAAGACGAGCACACACCAACGGCTGGCTCTGAGCATCGCGCACGGTACGGCAGTTTTATATTACATACTATATTTTCCGAACCCGTTTTAGGCGAAAAGTTCAAGGAATTGGCCAAACCCTACATCGAGCGCGCGATCCAGAAAGGGATTCCCTCTCTCTTCAGCGACCTCAAAAATCTATATACTGATCCTTTTAAGCTTGAGTCGATCCAAGAGATTGTAGAGGGTATCCGTTTGAACGTCACGCCCAATGGCCAGGTGCCCCCATCGATGAGTTCGGAGCCCACAGATTATCTTTGGACGCTCTACTACCTAGCACAGCACTACTCCACCTTGGGACAATACGAAAAGTCGCTCGAGATCCTACACACGGCGATGGAACATACGCCCACGCTGCCGGAGCTGTATATGACGAAGGCACGAGCACTAAAACGAGCAGGAGACCCTTATGGGGCCCTGCGAGCCATGGATGATGCTCGAAGACTGGACGGACAAGATCGGTATGTGAACACCAAGGCAGGCAAATACCGTCTGCGTGCAGGGTTGATCCAGGAAGCGGACGAGGTGTTGTCAATATTTACCAAGGTCGACATTCTCTCTCTCTCTCTCTCTCTCTCATGCGTGCGTACGCCCATCTCATTTAATCGCTGACTGCTGGTGCAGAAAGGTGTACCCGCTGGCGCCGACCTGTTGGAGATGCAAGCGCTGCATTATCTGACAGAACTGGGCGATGCACAGAGACGGCTGGGAAAGTACCACCTCGCACTCAAGACATACTACGCCATCGGAAAGGTACGAGCTTCGCTGTACGATGCGCTCCCTTGGCGCTCGAACTCGCCTTTCAGCTGTTCCAAAACTTCCGTGAGGAGCAATATGACTTCCATTTGTATTCGCTTCGTAGGAGCATGCTCGGTTCTTACGTCGCGTGCGTCCAACCTCGTGCTGTCGGCGACCGATCTAACTCTTCTCTTTTTCATAGCATGCTGAGTTGGGAAGACACTCTTCATTCGAACCCTGCATATATCCACGCTGCCGTGTGGAGCGCTCGAGTAACGCCTATCTCTTCCTTGAGTGTCTTACACTGACGGGTCGTTGCTAGATATGGATTCAGCTCCACGACGATCCTTCGATAATCAAGTCCTTGCGTCCACCAGGTAAGGGCTTCCCTTGCTATATCTTTTCTCGAATGACCTTCCTCTTGACAGAACCCACTGCGGAAGTATCCAAAAAGGCGCTCAGCAAAGCAAAAAAGGCGGCACACAAAGCTATGACCGAGCCGTCACCAGACTATGACGACGCTAGCTCACAAAAGGGTGAATTCAAGCATCGTTTTATCCAGTTCCATGTGTACCATATCACCATCCGGTTAGTAGTGCGAACGAAGCAGAACGAAGACAAGGGACTCGAAGCGCCCGTGGCCAAGGATGACGATCCGGACGGGCTGAAGCTCATTACGGCGGACGATCCGTTGGAGCGGGCGAGCAAGTTCCTAGGGTCGTTGGGAGACTTCGGGAGGGACAACGTGGAGGTGAACTTGACTGTGTTCGACGTTGCGATACGGCAGAGTGCGTGCTTGGATCGTCGACTGCGGATCTGATCCGATATTCGCTTGTAGAAAAATACTTGAAAGCTGCGCAAGCACTGCGTCGCGCGCATACACGTGTCCCAGACCATCCGGAGGTGCACGTCCGCATCGTGCAGCTGACGAAACAAGGTCAGTCGAGCATTTGTGCCCACATCGTTGGTACTAATACGGGATGTTTCGCAGCAGTCTCCGCAGTCGACATGTCCGAACTGATCAAATCCGTCCTCGACGCATGTCTGGCCGAGTTCAAGCCCGCCGAAGTTTCGCTGGATGCATTCAATTCGCAATATCTACAGCATCGTTCGTCATCGGGTCGCGCGATCCTAGGCGCTGCGAAGGCGTCACGCCTGTTGGACGCACCGAGAGAGGAGGTGGAAGAGTTGTTATTTACGACGCTGGCCGAGGACGTCCAACTCGGTCTTCAGGTGCGTACATCTCACACGCGGTCGTGGCTCGCCCGTCTCGTCTCAGTGCGCGACAACGCGTCCACGCGTTCTTTCACACGTACACATGCACACACGGTCACGCCTTGCACAGGATGCACGGGAGATCGTGTCGTATCTCCAAGAGATCCGATCGCCGCGTACGGACGAGTTTCGGATAGGTTGCGATGGGAAGTTTAAGCTTAGCAAGGTGTTCAAGAGTGCCGAGGAGCAAGCGGCGATGAGATGCGCATGCATCGATCCGAGGGACGAGAATGAGGTTGAAACGGTGTTCTAAGCCCGCGGGATGGAGGATGAATACGGTTGATATCGGATCTGTCGTAGTCTATCTGGACAGGAAAAGAGAAAGAAAGAAAGAAAGAAAGGACATGTGCGACGCGTTGCTTCAGGGGGACTCAGGGCAGGTTATAATGAACTGGAGGATGTGGGAATAAATTCGGAGAATGCCGAAGGCTGAATGAGGGTTGGGAGATCGAACGGGAGACGACGACCGAACACCTCAAGACACACGGGACTGTAATATGGTAAGCTCAAAGACTGTTTGGCGACCCACCTGTCGTGTTGGGGACCCATATAATCTGAACGATGATAGTACGCGCTGGATGGCAGACTGTTGGTGTGGATGGAGCAGGATCGGTATGCAAACAGACAGGTCCCCACACACGCAACGCCATCTCTCATCTCTTTCGCCATCCATAACTGACCTTGTGCGTATTCGAACAGACTAAGAAAAGAAGAAACGGCGGTCGCAACAAGAAGGGCCGCGGCCACGTCGGATTCGTACGCTGCTCCAACTGCTCACGATGCGTCGCCAAGGACAAGGCGATCAAACGCTTCACCGTGCGGAATATGGTGGAGAGCGCAGCCGTGCGTGATATCAGCGAGGCGAGCGTTTATCCTGGTGAGTACTGTTTCTTTCATTTTGTAGTTTCCTCTGGGGAATTGTACTGATTCAATTTCTTTCTTTTGCGCTGCCTCCCCCCTCTTTCTGGTGGGGCAGAATACGTTATTCCGAAATTGTATATCAAAATTGCGTACTGCGTCTCGTGCGCCATTCACTCTCATGGTAAGAGCCGTTTGAGATCCGTCCACGATGGTCAGCTGAGCGTCTCGGATTGTAGTTGTTCGTGTGAGATCACGCGAGGGACGTCGCAACCGTGCGCCGCCTCCACGCGTCCGCTGGAAGGATGGGAAGAAGGTGAACCCGGCGGTCGCTGCGGCCGAGGATGCCAAAGCCGCGGCGGCAAGCAAGGCATGAAACGTGATAAAACGAAGCTGTTGTTTCGCCTCTGTCCATAAGTGCCTACATAAACATGCATGTGCTGGCTACGGTAGTCACGTCGGTACGATGCTGCGTGTATCCCCATCTCGATGGACTGGGCCCGAGATCAAACTAAGACGCTATTGGCTCCATGGCTCAGCTGATTCGCTTAGAGGTGGGGCGGAGCTTGGGCCATGTCGACAGATTGAGCACAGCAGCAGATATGGCTTCGTTAGGTATATGGCAGCGGTACTGAGGCAGGCTACGAGCTGTCGAGGTGGTGACAGACACAGGTATGATCATAGAGGAGTGTTAGGAATCTAGTACTGGAGAGAAGAAAAAAAGGAAGGCCCCGACGGGATTGGGCCGGGAATTGCTGTACATAATTGGATAGGAGAGGGGTAATCACCGAGCGCGTAGATGCCGTCGGGTGAATGAAAACCGAGATCTAGATCTGGGTCCGTGGGAACATTGGAGGGGTGGCTTGATGCGCGCCGGGGGGAGCGGAGCAGATAAGGGGGACTACGCGCGTCGGACGGAAAGTCGCCGGAGAGGATCTCGCGTGTCTGAATACGGCGGAGTCCGGGTTAGAGGGCGCGGGAAATTCTTTCCTCGTTTAGCACGCAGTGTCCCTTGTGAATCGGATCGAAGTTGACTAGTCTGATTTGTTCGCCGACAAGGACGAAACGACGTGTGCCGACAAAGATGGACGTGGCAAGAATACAAATACCCCCTTCAACCCTCTCCCCCTCCGCCCTCTAGTCCTCCCCCCCCAGAAATATCACAAACATGTCCTGGTACCGACTCCCTACTGAACTTCACATCGCCATCGTGCACCGCCTCCCCTCTCACGCCGTCCGAGCTCTCTCCTCCACCTCTTCCGCCGCTCGTGTTCTCTGTCTCCCCGCGATCTTCGCCAACGTAACCCTTCCCGACGTATCCGCCCTGCATGCCTTCGCCAGCCATGTCCCCGCACAGTACGGCTCATACGTCAGATCCCTCGCCATCTGCACCAAGCAGCCCCACGGTGCCACAGGGGCGATTCCCCCGACCGACCCCATACTTGCCATCCTACGCTCATGCTCACGTCTCAATTCTCTTTCCCTCTCTCTCGCATCTTCCCTTGACCCAGAAAAAGCTATACCCGTCTTCTCACAATTGCTCAACGTTCACTCGCTCGAGATAAGCTGTTGGGGCACGGAAAACGTCGCACCTGTGTGAGTACTCCCCACAATTTCACTCTCCGCGCATCCGTTAATCAATCCTCGAATAGCTCCGAGCGTCTCGCGGTCGCCCTCGCCGCATCCCTTCCTGCCCTCTCTTATCTCACCCTCTCCCGCATCTCCCGCTCTGCCATACATGTCGACCCATGTGATGTCCCATATGATGTCCCGATCGTCACCAACGACTTTGATGTCCCACCACACCCCATCCTCGGAAGCGATCTCGCCCTCCCGAGCCTCCTCCGTCTTCCCACCCTCCGCACCCTCGAGATCCGCGATACATGGCTAGGCTGCGACACCAAAGTAGAGCCTGCGACATCGGTGCTCGAACGGCTAGTGCTCACCGGGAGCATGTATTCTGCCGATACTCAATGCGAGGCTCTGGCCTGTACAACGTGGCTTACTGCCTGCTCTTCACTTCGCTCATTTGAGACTGCGACCGCGCTCGCCTCGCTTCCGCATCATTCCATGCCTCGTGTTCCTCACGTACACATTAACGCTTCGCGCTCCCTCGTGGATGATCTGTCCTCGACATTGGACGCTCTCAAGTTGTGTGCTGTCGAGACCATCTCGATCGCCTACGAGCAAGAACGCCACGGGGTGTTCGACGACAGTCCTATAAAAGCAGCGGAGGACGACTTCGCCCGCGAATGCGCGCTCGACGACCTCCAAGATTGGTCTGCGGCCGTGGAGACCTTCTTGCGTGATCGCACAGAAGAATGGAGTGCGCTTTCGCGTGTGGATGTGTCCCTGGCATCGGACGTCTGTGCTTCATGGGATCTCTGATCAGTGACGCATTGTTTCCGCTTCCTTGTTTTCCTTTGTCTCTTTTGGTTCTTGTCTGGGTTTGGTCGAGTTGTACATTGCATCCACATTCATATACCCCCCCATTCCTGTACAACCAGAGTTGTAGGGATCACACACACGCACACAATACGCATCATGGTGAACGTTTGTTAATGGTGTATGTACGCCGTTGACTGAATCATTCAATGGATGACAACCCCAACGGCCTGTGTAAGGCTCATCGAGAACGAAGAATCCTTGGCAGCAAATCATCATCGCCCTTCTGGACGTCCACTTTGTCGCCACCGTAGCGTAATTGATAAAGATGGCGGTTAGACCGTCGGATCAACTTCTGAACGCCCAGCCTCGATGGACCGAAAACCCTCTCAAGGGGAGTCTCACATACTTGGGAAAACCGCATGTGAGATCTTGAGACCTGGCTGGTCAGCCGGGCGCTAGTAACAGCCATTTTTACCACGTATGATTGGTGCGTAGTACAAGATGCACTCTCTCTATAAATGGTATATTGATCTAACCGGGGACGGTTGCTCGCTTAGTATCCCGCCGCTGCGCCGCATCAGTTAATGGAAAAAAATAAAAATACAAGAAAAAAATAATAATAATGAATACGTCATAATGGCGTTACCAAATACATTACTATGCTCAGGCTGTATGTACATTGTCGTCTGTCGGCAGCGTATGTCAATGAAAGTTTTTTCCCCGCACTCATCGTCGCGGTGGTTGTCACGTCTATTGACGTGCTTATCTGATTATTGCTAGGTTTCAAGGCTCATTTAATTGCATCGACCCTCGTGACTATGGGTCCTGCCCACTGCAGGCTCGTCCTCCGTGATGGGCCGGCCTTCTCTTGTCTCCGAGCTCTGAGGTCTCGGTGTCCGTCGGACGTCCGTTCAAATTACTTACGGTAGCGCTGCGTCGTGGGTATGCTTCACTCAATGATACCACTCAAAGTTCCGAATTGGAACAACTAGTACGCGCCATCAAACGGGCCGCATCACGAACGGACTCGGAATTCGAAGACTACATATGTACATATGGGATGCTCGCTAGCGAGAGACAAGCGAGCGACTTCGCAAGCCCATAACTCCGAGTTCTATTGGATCTACTCCACACGCATTGCCATGATTGGCCACTGCCATCCGTCCAGTGGATACCCCATATACAACGGCCGACCTGGTCGGACGCTCGGACCCTGTCATGCTGTCATACCGGACATAATAGGAGGGACATTATTTTATTATTTATTATTTCCGGAACAGCCAATCACATAAACTTGAGTGGGTCATGCATGCGCACATTCAATTCGCATGTACGCGCCATTACGCCAATCATGCATCTAATCAGTCACATGCAATGCAATGCTGGACGACCCATGCGGGCGTGTGCCGCGTGCAAGTACACTGGCAGTCGCTAACCATCGTATGTATATGCTACTTGTGTCTATTAATACAATAATAAGTTCCTGCGATCCAGATCTCGCGATGAGCCGGGGATGCAACTCCAACGTGGTTCTTTGTCCGAGTCTTTCTGGCAAATAAGCTTTTTTGTCGATTTTTTAAGATCGTGCGGGCTGGAGAAGCCGCGCGAGGGCTACTACATGCTGCGCAGGCTTGTAGACCTTATTCACAACTCGTGTACTTCTGACCCTTCCTGTGTCCATCAGTGACTTCAACACTGTCTTCTGGAAATATGTTAACGGTAGCCTTCGGGGCATGCCGACTCAGTGTACGTGGGCTCTCATTAATATTGATACATGACGGCGATGAGGAGGTCGAGCGAAGGCTCCGAATCCAGTATAGGCCGTTCGGCGTTATTCGACGTTAAACGGCGGGCGAGTAGCCTGTTAGATCTCGCATAGCACCAGCACCCGTCAACGTGGGACGTATTCACTCCGAGTCGGGCGCGATGTCGCAAAGGTTGATGTGATGGGTGACGAAGACGATCCAATATATAGTGCACCACATAGACCGGCACACGCGGGAAGCGCATTATACTAGTGTATTCGATTGAAAGTCATGTCTATACTAACAAGGTCGCATCCACGATCGCTTGCAACGCATAATCATTCAGTGAGTGAGTCCCAATACGGTATGCAATGTGCACGCGGTGCCCGTGACCATGATTAGGCAGCGTACAAATTTATCATGAGCACTGATAGCATTAATGTGCGTCCATACATGTAGAGAAGAGATCTTTATTGTGAATATAGGGTAGTCTATCATCATAATCACATACTCGATTCACCAGTCCACCATTCACGTGTCTCAGACCAATATTATGATGCCACGATTGGAGACGCGACTCCGCCTCCGACCACCCCTCCGCTATATCGTCCGTCCGCCTGCGGCACATTGATAAGATATGATCAATTCATTTCGATTCATCTGATTCAGTCTGGAAAGGCAGCGCAACTGCCTTGGATGCACCATGGGGATGATGATGTGAGCAACGGAGTTCGGTCGCCGGGTGTACATACAAAGTTTGCACCTCGATCGCACTGCTTACTGATCGATCGACTACTATGAATGTACCACTAGTACTCCGATCGATCAATATTAATGCTGTGCGTACGACCCTCAGTTGCCCTTGGTGGTTGCTTCACACGCTTTCCTCTTACTTTTGACACTTTGCCACCAGCAACCGTTAGATGGCCGCATCTCAGCTATCTATAAGTGGGAACCCTATAAATTACCATCATTTACCCAAAAACCCTCGTCCTTGTCGGAAGCAAGGGGTCAGCTGTTAATCCGATGATAGAACAAGGGGGATCGCAAGCCATTAGGCTCAGGGGATGGACGTAGAGATGTCATGTCAGTGTGCCAGGGCGGTCAAACTTTGAAGGACGTGCACCATTTCGGGATACGAACTGCGGTCTGTATGAGGGAAAAAAGCAAGTTCCTCATGAGAGCGACAAAGAGACCGGAGGGCAAAGCCCATGCCGGGCCTCGACGACCGTCCTGCCCTATATTGTCGACAGTGCATGATAAGATCCTGTCTACGATCTCAATTACCATGCTGCGGTCGGTGACACATGACGGGTATTGAGTCAGTCGAACCACGGCCGCCAGCAGTCTTGGTCAGACATTAGGAGGGGGTGGCGTAGGAACGGCCACAGGTGTCATCGGGGTGGTCCTATAGAACGGAACCTGGATCTATAGGGACATCAGAGAGGTTCCCTTTTTTTGTATTCTCGAAGGAAAAGGGTTTGCACGAATGATGAGACGCGCCGAGGAGATCGGTTAGCTTATGGTTCCCGCGGATCAGGTCAACGGCCCGTGAGGCAAAATAGTTTTGCAAGAAGCTTGAAGCTACCTTTGAACTTCATTACATGGGTACTGAGTAGTTGGCGGCAACACGATAGGACCGCTCGAAATGATGGTTGGGAAGGAACAGAGAAGAACTTGCCAGCCTCCAGTGCTTATCTAATATATGTTACATCCTGTGCAGCGAGTCGCGGAGTCGGGCTGAGTGGCATCTCAAAGTTTACTTACCTCCGGACCACCTCTAAGGACAGTGAAAGTAACTCTGAGCATCCTATGACTCCGTTGGCATGATTGGTACCTGCGCGAGGAGATCAGTCCCCGTCCTCGAATTCTTTACTTTATCCGACTTACGGACTCCAAAAGAGTCGGAAACGGAACAAAGGACGTCATATGGCTGTTCATGAACACTGGAGAAGCACTGTGGTGCGAT
>JBBPLX010000130.1:0-47006 GCA_038090015.1 Leccinellum albellum
TCTGAAGCGACCGAGGCTGCCATATCTGTTTTGAATGCGTGCCCGCACCTGCACCCCTTTATCCAGTGGGTACTACGCGTATATTCGCATCGATGCCAGGGAACACAGTGACTGATCGTTCTGTCGTCTAGGACTGTGGCCGTCATTCTAATGGGCTACAGATTTGACGAGGTTGTTCCCGCATTCGCAGCCTGTCTCACCAAAATGCCCAACCTAACCTCTATCCAAGGTACTCTTTGCCCTCTGCTCTTCCGCAATGCACAGACATTAGAAGCCCACACCCCCATCGGACAGTCATCTACGTAGACTCGCTCCCGACTAATGTTGAAAAGGGGTTCCAAGGCCAACAATTCCCCTCCGTGCGGAAGGTCTCTCTACCTTTCACCGCACATCCCATCCTTCGGTCTCTCCCTAACGTCGAGGAAGTAGTCTGCACAGAAGGAGGAGAATTTCCTGGAGATAAGATCGTCGACTCTCTTGTCAAGGGCGACTGTCGTCGCATACGCATGCTAAAAGGCGTTTCGGCACCTTTCGCCCGTATGTTCCGTCACCACCATCATTGTCAATGATGTGAGCGTGATTCCCTTCGTTGACAGCATTGGTCCCGGTCCTACCTGACCTGAGGTATATTGGGGTGCCTCAAGGAGAAAAGGTGAGCTCCATATCTCTTTCTTTCACATCCCACTTTGGTGCATACAGCGGCCGATGAGCTTTTGCGCAGCAGGACCTGAAATCGTTGGCCGACTTTCCCTTCCTCAATACCATCGAGATCATGGGCCGATATCCACCCCTACCCAAAAGTCAAATAGAGGAAGCAAGTGACATCCTGAAGGCGAATGCGTCGCATGGTAACAACAAGGCGGTGATTCTGACCCACCGGATTTGGCTTCGCGGGGACCCTAAAAACGTGATATGCCTGATCGTCAAGGTATGATCACGGGTGCTGTGACCCGACCGCATCGCGGATCGTTCACGTAATCCATGTGAGACGGAGGGTCTCGATGACTCAGGGAGCTCTACTTGGTAGAGGCTTGATTGAAACAGAGACTGACTGAATCCACTGTGTGTTAAATGTATGAATGATAGGCGTCGCTGCACGCGCGATATGCATTAGATTTCGAGTTCATCAGCACGATCAATACTTGCACTATGCCAAACAGAAATTTGCATAAGATTTGGCCATGCGACTCTTCATACCGCTGGACCCGCGTCTATTCTTCGGCCGTTCGTGTTCGCGTTCCAATACGTCTGCCCCTTGTCCTCGCCACCGCTTGGGTCCCGTTGCGACCTTCGCGAGTAACCTCCTTACGAGCTCATGCTCGACGTTAGGGGGTTGCGCGGGTAAATAGTACCGATGATAGAGGGCGGATGTGCATGCATGCGCACACGTCTGTATGGAGAGCAAGAGGGCGCGAGCGGTGTCTTGAAGCGAGCGAGACGACGATGGGGTGAGGTAGAGGGGTGAAGGTGGGCGTGCGTGTGTACGTCGCAAGCGAGGACAAGGACAAGGGTGATGGTGAGGACGAGAGAGTACGTGTGCGCACGCGCACGAAGAGGCCCGGGGGTACTAACCTCCGCTCGCCGATTCCCAGATTCCCCACAGACCGTGCACATCGGTTAGTCGTGACTCAATGCACAGAAGTAAGAGATAATGGTGCTCTACGGAGTGAAGTTAGCAGATTGCTGAGCGTAGAACAAGAGCCATGAACGGTTTGCTTTGCTTGAGTATACATACGCCCTTATTCGACCGAAGGGACTCACCGAAGCATCATTATTAATGGCGTAATTGAGGTGACGCGTGACAACCCCACTATCCGTGCCCGGCCCGTCGACCCCATCTGCATGGCTGCCACTCTCACCGAAAATGACATTCTGGCTGTAATCTGTTGCATCTGCGCTATCCATTCCACTCCAAAAAGCACGAGTCCATGTACTATGACACTTTGAATAGAGCATTCAATGACGCGTTCGAAGCTACCGTGCGCGTCTTGGACATGTGCACCCCGTGTGCATTCACATTGATGGCAGGGAACACCGTGGCTAGGTACTGTAAGTCTGTGATCGTCATTCTAACGAACTTCAGACCCAACAAGATCATTCCCACATTCGCAGCCTGTCTTTCCAAACTGTCTAATCTCACTACTATTGAAGGTACGGTCGTCCCAATGCAAAAACAGCCGACACTCCCATCCGGTAGTCATCGACGCAGACCCGAGATTTGCCCGTTTATATTGAGAAAGGGCTCCAAGGATAACGATTTCCCTCCGTGGCAGTCTGTGCACAGGGTCTCTCTCTGCCTTTCTTTGTGCACCTAGTATTTCACAAGGAACCACGCTCGTTGAACACCAGTTTACGCACGAAGGCATCCAGCACATAGTATGGCTGCCCTAAGGGATGGAGATGAGGCGCTTGCTTGTAGGAAATATCCAAAGGCTGGTTGAAGTCGACTCGGAAATTGGCTGGTGACCGGTGACGCGGATGCGTGACAGCGGGATCCGCAATTTGCAAGTAAACCACAGTCAAGCCACCGTACCGTCCACAACATAGTATTGATTTTTGAGCGGTCATGGCGTCCGCTGTCCAACGTCGACCCCGTATTGCTAGTTTGGAGGATATCCCGGACGACGTCCTGTACGAAATTTTCTCTTACTTGCCCACTCTCACCGAAAGCCACATCTTGTTCACTTGTTTCGGATACAAACCGGTGATTCCTTACACCTCACTTGTTCGCACCCCTGTGCTGCGTGCGCTGTCGCAAACCTCCAGGCTGTTGCGGTTCCGCTTTCTCCCCATGGCATGGCAGAGACTTGAGCTTTGCACTGCCCCTATCTTCAAGTACGGTGATTGGGTATGCTGTGGCCCAGGTTGTGCACACATGAGGACATATCGTTACGCGGTGTCTAGGGCGGTAGCTGACGTGACAGAGACTGCCATATCTATCTTGAATGCGTGCCCGCACCTGCACCCCTTCATCCAGTGCGTACTACGTGCATATTCACATCAACGCTGGGGAACGTAGCAACTGATACCTCTGTCATCTAGGACTGTGACCGTCATTCTAACAAACTGCGGATCTAACAAGGTCGTTCCCGCGTTCGCAGCCTGTCTCGCCAAAATGCCCAACCTCACCTCTATCCAAGGTACGATGTCCCCTCTGCTCTTTCGTGATGCACAACTATTAAGAGCCCACACCCTCATCCAATAGTCATCTACGTAGACTCAATGTATATTCCTGTTGATATTGAAAAGGGGTTCCAAGGCCAACAATTTCCCTCCGTGCGGAAGATCTCTCTCCCTTACATTGCGCACCCCATCCTTCGGTCTCTCCCTAACGTCGAGGAAGTGGTCTGCATAGAAGGAGGTGGAAATGAGATCATTGACTCCCTCATCAAGGGCGACTGTCGTCGCGTGCGCATGCTAAAGGGTGTTAAAGCACCTCTTTCCCGTATGTTCTGTCGTCACCGTCACTTTTGATAACACGAGCGTGATTCCTCTCACCTACAGCACTGGTTCCACTCCTGGCCGACCTGAGGTACATTGAGGTGTATCACGAGGAAGGAGTGAGCTCCATCTCTCTCTCTTTCACATTCTACTTCTGCACATACAGCGGGACCGATGATCTTTTGCACAGTGGGACATGAAATCGTTGGCCGACTTTCCCTTCCTCGATACCATCGAGATCACCAGTAGAGGCTGCGATCCGCCCGAACTTGAAAATAAGATACAGGAAGCGAGCGACATCCTGACAGCGAATGCGTCGTGTGTTAATAACAAGGTGGTGATTCTGACTCACTGGACCGAGGTTCACTTGGAAGATGTAACACGCCAGATCATCAAAGTGTGATCACCCCTACTAGGTACATGCGTACTGTGGCCCGACCACGTCGTAAATCGCTTACGTTGCCATGTTTGCGATACGTGTGAAGATGGAGGTCTGGATGGTTCAGAGCCCCGTTTGGTGGAGACTAAGCTGGAGCGGAGTCTGACTAAATCTACTGTGCATTCTAAGTCGTGTACGCCATTGGGTCTAGAAAATGAAATGAGAAAACATATAGGACGACGAGTCGAGATTGCAAGATATGACATGATGATATCTTGAAACAAATTCTCATGGGTTTGCTGCATGGCTGCAATGGAGCGTTTCGTGTGTTCAAGACGGGTTACAACGTGATGAGGTTTAGTCGTGGCCTCTGGATGTAGGAAGCAGATAAAGTAATACAACCCAGCTTGCCTGGCGGGCTATGTGTTATAACGGATGAATTACTTTGGACGAGAAATAGGGAGACATACTGTCAATATCCCATAATCCATCATTGAACCAGCTATACGAGTGGAAACGAGAAGAGATCGGATATAGGAATTGGCACCCACCCTACGATGGCGCTCTAAAGAGAGAACTACGCTTACTGGTGATCCTTTTCTCGCTTCTGCGTTCTGTGCCCTCTAGAATGTCGAACGTGCCTCGTACCGGTGGTTCCATCTTCAGGATGATCGACGTCATTGAAGTGAGGAGGGTATGTGAAAATACGCGTGAATGTGTGAAGACGCCGAAGCATGGCTTCATGGAGAACATCTGATGAAAAAGGTTGAAACGAGATGAGAAAAGCGCCATTGACCGATAGTGGGTTATCTTGCTTAGGTCATGATTTTCTCATCGAGAAAGCGACAACCACAATAACGATGTCATG
Organism: Leccinellum albellum; assembly: GCA_038090015.1. Classification (NCBI taxonomy): domain Eukaryota; kingdom Fungi; phylum Basidiomycota; class Agaricomycetes; order Boletales; family Boletaceae; genus Leccinellum; species Leccinellum albellum. The sequence continues at coordinate 4,689 of JBBPLX010000130.1, forward strand.
TGCGCATAGATATCGATGAAAGGAAAGGGATAGGGGACAGATAACTACGAGAGTGGATGAGGGTGCCAGGCGATGAAGCGGCATGCCGAGAGTCAGACATGCGGGGCATCGGGGGGCCGCTACGCAGTGCTAACCCTAGACGGAATTACGACTCGGACTAGTATCGAGCTTAGTTGCAAACGAGTACCATTCATTGCCGAGGCTATGACCAAATATGCATATGGTTCGTATATAAAGTTCAAAAGAGGTAGGATTCGCCTTCGAACTGCCACAACGTAGCCCATAGCGAGCATCCAGCGATCAAAAACTGTATAGAAATATGAGAATCGGAGTCAATGGCAGTGCACACGTCCACTGCTAGACAAGAGCAAAAGGGTGACAATGCTGACATATTTGACAGCCACACTCTGACTGTACAGGGGATCGTCATGCGATGCAGTGGACTCCTTAATCCCCTCTACTTCTCTGGTACCACAAAATCGTCTTCGACGTGACTGACCATGGCAGACATTGCCCCAAGCTCACCCTCATCTCCCTCTCGACACCTTCTTGGAAACTTGGAATGCATCCCAGACGATGTCCTGCAGGAGATCCTCTCCCATTTGCCGACACTCACCCCACACCAAGTCCTTTTCAGATGGCTCGGAGACTGGCCCATAATTCCCTCAGCCTCGCTCGTCCGCACGCCAGTCCTCCGCGCGCTGTCGCAGACATCCAGGCTATTACGGTTACGCTGTCTCCCCATGGCATGGCGCAACCTCGAACTCTGCACCGTCCGTTTACCGAAGCACGAGGAAATGAGCTATATCACGATGTACAAAGCGATCCACGATGCAACTGAGAATGCCGTGCACGTCTTGAACGCGTGCACGTACTTGCTGCCTCTGATCCAGTTCGTACACGTACATGCACGCCGGCGGCGGGGACCGCGTCTGACTGTCCTACAGGACCGTGTCCGTCATTGCGACGTACATCCGAATCCCTATGATCATGCCCGCATTTGCATCCTGCCTCGCAAAGCTGCCCAACCTCACCACTATTCACGGTGAGTCCTTTTGTCAACCCTTGTGAGCCGCGAACCTCAGGATTCCACTCTAGTCATGCACGCAGAGCTGATGGCGGCAGACGCTGTCAAAACGGGATTTCAAAGCCAACGGTTAACCTCCGTTCGAAAGATCACTCTACCTGATTCCGTCCACCCAATCCTCCAATCTCTACCCAATGTCGAAGAAGTGATCTGTATAGAAGGAAGTGGACACGAAATTATCGAATCTCTGGTCAAGGGTGACTGTCGTCGCGTGCGCATGTTAAAAGGCATCACGGCACCTCTCTCCTGTACGTTCGATCCTCATCATCGTATCCGTGCAGTATAACATACCTCGAGCGTGGTCACACTCGCCGCCAGCGTTGGTCACGTTGCTTCCTGGCCTGAGGTACATCGAGGTGCCACGCGGCCCGAAAGATGTGAGTCTCCCTTCTTCTCTTCCATACCCGCTTCCACGCGTGCAATGGTACTGACGAGTTTTTCACGCAGTGGGACCTGAAACCATTGGTCGACTTTCCCCTCCTTGAAACTATCGAGATCGCTGTCTACTGCGTCAATGAGAGCAATCTGCAGCCCGTGGAACTCATCCGTGACCGAATCAAGGAAGCGAGCAACATCTTGAAAGCCAACGCATCGCCCTCCAACAAAAAGGCAGTGATAATGACACAATGGAAAGGCCTCCTCGGCAGATCCGAGTCAGGCATCGAAGACGTGACCCACGAAGTAATTAGGGTGTGAACTGCCCTTGACCGCTGTATGGCATGGCTGCATCATGGATCGTATGCCTGCAATACAATGACGTAAAGGGAGGTGGAGCAGAGTACAAGTTTGGATGCCTCAGGGGACCCTATTTGACTGTGGCTCGAGTTTCGGAGACTGTATCCACTGTCCACCCAAAGTGGCAATCTCTGTTTTGTTGAGAGAATGGAATAAGAAAAGAAAGGGAGATGACGCGCAGACCGTAGAATCCGATATTCATGGAGGTTATAATAAACTAGGGGAACGTATGGAACCCTTGAACTGTTGATTTGAGTCAATGTGAATTAAGGATGATCCACTCTATTTGAGTGTATGCGAGCCTGCCAACCGCCGATGACTGAAGTCGAAATTGTGGTGACTAATAACCGGTGGCAAGGCAAGGCAAGGGAGAGTAAAGGTAAAGGGCAAAGTCATCGAGTTCCATGTGAGACCCGGAATTTGCCTGCGCTTATATCGTCCGCAATTTAACGCCACACATACCCATACCTCACCCCCATTGAAATGACATGCATTTGAAGATGATTACGGGCCCAGATACTCAAGCTGCGCCCTGCAGTGTTCGTTGAAATGGCCGTCCGTGCAGCCTCATAATTTCGTTCCGAAGCGTCTCTATAGTTGCCCACATCTGCTCCACCTTGGGATCCCGAGCACACCACTGCTATTGCTCAAGAAACACCAGAAACGACGGTGAGCGGGCGGTGGGTGGGCAGGCGTTGTCTGCTCTTGCGAGTGAGACGCTGACGACGACGGCAATGTTGACATTCGCGTATCGGCGTGCACTGGCGTGGCAGTTACATTCAACGTTGTCGCACAGCGGGAACGACAGGGAGTAGAAGGGCCAGCGGTCAGAGACTCAGCGGTTGGTGGCTTGGTGGGACTGTTGCCCTTTAGAGCAGCAGGGAACGCGGTCGTGGAAGCTGCTGAGGGACGGGAGCGCTTGTCGAGGGAACTACTCCTTGTCCTCATCCGATCGGTGGACAACGGACGTTCGCCAATCCGGCGTCTCTTCGTCGGTGTCTCGGGAAAGGGGCTACTGCCATTGCTGTTGTTATTTTCGCTGTCGTGGCTGCCCGAGGACAGATGCAAGAAAGCCGCGGTACGTTTTTTAGAGGACGTCAACTTCCTGTCCTCGGTCTGACAGCGGATTTCACCGGGGATTTCTGAGGAGAGGGGGGGATTGGAATTGGGAGGTGGAACATGATAGGCTTGAGACGTCGATGCTTGACCTGCACTCCGCTTCTGAAGTAAGTATGCCTTGATCTGATCTGCAACGTCTTCGCATTGCTTGTCAAGTGCGGCCACAGCCGCTTTGAAGGCCTTCCGTGGTAGAGAATAGGTTTGACAGAAGGACCACTCTTGCAGGGAAGGTTCCTGAGAGGTTCCGTGAAAAAGACATGGTTATAAACATGCGCTTTGGACGCGGGACACAGGAAAAAAGATCTCACCTCTATTAACTGGCAAACCCAGCAAAAGACTGCGCACGACATGACGTTCGTGCGGTACTTCTCCCTCAGCATATCGAAGCGTGAAAATCCAGCTTAGGCGTCCTCCATGCAGGCTATGACATCTTCCCTCGGGTGCATGCGGTACGCGTACCTTCTTGAGGAGGTCGGAAAACTCGTGCGGCGCTACACACATGGCCGCCACTGCTGACTGGAGCGATACTTTACCTGAATTCAATCTGTAATTATTCGAGATGAGAAGGCGCATGGTGATAGGAGGAAACGCGTAACTGCTTGGATGCCAGATACGCGCATACGGCATAATGCGACGGGATTTTTGACGACACAGCCAGAGCCTGGACGAGTTCTCGCAATTACAAGGCGCAAAACAGATTGGGCCTTTTCAAACACTTCCGAGGTAGGACATAACCTGCCCAGCTGTCGTTGAAGTGCAGCTCAATACAACATGTGGCTGCGTTATGACTAATATATCGGAAGTTCAAATCTTCACGCAAGTCGTCGCTGACAGGAGATCAACAACTTGAACCATAACGCCACTCATGGATCCATACGCCTTCTCGTAGTATGTCGTACGACATACCACATAAGATGGATTTCGATCGCTTTCATCAACATCATTGGTTACACTCCTGTCAGACCTAAGGTACGTTGATGTGCCATGCCCATAAGCACAAGTTCACCTTATCATATACTTGCTTTGGCACGTATGACAGTACCGATGAACCCTTGTACAGTGGGACATGCCAAGATCCTTCGCAAACTTTCCCCTCGACGCCATTGAGATCAAGCTAACAAGAAGTATATACAGCTCTCAGTTTTATCGCGACCAAATAAAGGATGCGAGAGACATCTTGAAGGCCGACGTGTCGCGCATGGTTGTCGAAGTGAGAGCAGACTCTAGTTTGGGTGTGACTGCATCATGAACTACTAACTGGTGTAGGACGCCCAATTCACTGCTTAATGTAGGAAAATCAACGAAAAGAGCGCGTCCTGTAGAATGACTGGTAGAGATTGCGGCCCGCTGAAGCTAACTCTTATGCAAGATCATGCTATGCCGCTCCCAGTGCCATCACCACAGCAGTCGTGGCTGGGAGGGAAGGCCTGCGATCGCAGTTACGCATCATGTTTGAAACAGGTTTGGGGATGCGCTGTAATCATGTCATGATGCGTCCTCGCCCGATCGATGTTACGAGCCAGGGACAGGGACCGAAGGTCGTGGACGCGGTTAATCTTCCATCAAAGCGAATAAACTGGATGATTGTGTGCATATGATCCTGATGATATGGCTTAAGGGATGGAACGGTAATGGGGGCATGCACGATAACATGTCTAAAATGGCTGGGGTGTGGATGTAGATGGGAAAAACTCGGATCCAGAGAGGTCATCAGGATTCGGGAACGTCCGATTCACAAGAAAAGAGCAGGTGGTCGCAGGATGCGCGTCGATCTGTTAATACGGCACCTAGAACCGATGATGCTACTGGGTTATGTGAAGGGCACGGACGTCGCGTGTATAGCTTTTGAAAAGTGAAACGACAAGTAACTGAATGATCAACCAATAAAAAATATTCTACATATTTCGCACATGATCCGCACTGACGGCTTTTGATACTAGGTGATCACCCTGTCAGCAGGTTAGAGTTTGAGGAGCGCCTGGTCTTACGGCGAGGTAGCACCCCGCAAGGAGGGCTACTAGACCGAAAGCCTAACTTGGGCTCGGTCCACTCACGGTCTAGGCACTGCATGTGGAACAGCCCGAGCCTTCTATTTGCCCAGACTGCCTAAAGGTCTAGATCACATCCGGTAGCACGGTATGCCATTTCAAGTTAGACTCTTTCATTGGAGAGAGTTAAGCGGCGGCGCTGAAACATGAGACCCTGAGCAAGCAAGGCCGAGATCCCACACGACAAGAATATTATTAATCATGATTGCGTCCGTTCGGTACTTGATTTGGGACTACAGTAATAATCGTCGAAACGGCCAGCCGGGGTTGTCGCTCTGGTGGGCGAACCGAAACCACGACTAGTCGGACAGGTAGGCCACTTCAAGACAATGACAATCATGGTTTGAAGGTCACTTCACGAGGTATGTACAACCGTCAAAGCTGCCTCGTCAACTCCAATTGAAATGCCTTTTGCTTCTGTGTCCAACTCTGGCCCCGGGACCGATAGTGCCTACCAAACATCGTGATACACGCCTGTACGTGATCCCGGTACGGTGGCGCATTGGACCCTATTTGCGGTCGAAAACTCACATCGATCAGAAAGCGGAATAGTTCGAATGAGAGACCGCCATGACAAAGACCATAACGTGTCTAGATCATCGGGATCCATCATCTTCCCCAGCCCGCGGCTGGTTTTGGAAAACTTCTCAATGTTAACCATTCAAAGCATAGTCGTCCTTCTGTTCGATGCACCACTCCCTAGTGGTCCGCGGACAGAGCCTACTTAGGGAAGGGTTCGAAGTTCAGCATTTCCTTATTTTGCGATGCTCCTCATCTATGAGCTCGTTAAGCGTTGTCCTAAACGTCAAGGAAGTGACATGAACCAGTGGAAGCATGTCGGTTGCTAGTCCCCTCGTCAACGGAAGCAAATCGTACCAAGTGCGCGCCGCAAAAAATGGCATAATTATTCTATACTACGAGCACGCTTCACCGTGATTAGCGTATGACGCACCATGAGTGTGAATCCTTGGTCGATAGTTTCAGTCAAAGTTGTTCTCTGACTTGAAGCGTGTCCGTGTGCGGCATGAGCACTGCTCATTAGCATTCTCTTCAGCCGATTTACACCGCAATGCAGTGGGAGAGAGCGGTTTACAAGCCTTTCCCACCTCCTATAACTTCGAGACAACTGGTGACTTACCTGAGGGCGCAGGAAACTATCCGCGGAACTCGTGCATTTAGTCGACCGAGGAAGTGGGCACAAACTCGACGGTCAACAAGTTGAATGCTGTTCGGATGACCCTGGTTGAGAGGACTGCCATAATTTACTTACTGTAATTCCGACTCCGATGCGGCAGAAATGATGAGTGAAGTCACATTAAAGTGGTACCCTCCGAGAGGGTCACCATCGTGGATCGAGTCGAGATTGAGATAAGTGTGAATGCGTGATGGGGCCCTTCTGGAGATTGGGATAGCCCCAGGAACCCCGTTCTGGTGCATAGAGCGGACTTGGCTCGACTGAGTGCGTCGTGAGGGCACTGAAGAGTTATTGTATTGGACTACAATTGCGAAGACGAGAACATGGCAAATTATCGATCGCGAGGGTGCTGAGGCGGTTGCAGAGAGCTGACGGAATTAGGAAAACAACAACAAGGACGAACTCAACAACAACAAGAAAATTACACGAGGCGTACGTTGATTGATTGATTGATTATGGCGAAAGAGGCAACTCGTTTGTGGTGTGGGAGACGAAGATTCGTTTCACATTGTTTTTGGCTGTACTCTCCTGATTTATTATAAAACACGTCTCCGTCTCCGCTTTTCCGCAGTTGTCCTCCCCCACCTCCCGAGTTCCCCCCCTTTCTAATTTCTAATTTCTGGTCTCTGTCCTGTCGCTATGGCCTCTCCCATCCATGCAGTCCACACCATTCATGGCACCTTCTCCGGCATCTCAACATATCCTATCAGATTTCCTCCATCCTACTCACCGTACGCTGGCGTCGTAATGGACATGTCCGACAGACAAGCCCCAGGAGTAGCCAAGGGTTCATGGCGTGTCTCTGTTCCCCCTAGCTGTAGGCGGTTATCCCCACCCCCGCCTCGCGCAACCACCGGCCAGCCCGTTCATCTTCCTCACGCAGACTCGAATCCCTTTGATGACCTCCACGCTCTCCCAGCACCGCCCGCTGCCCAGACTCAGCCAATGCAGCTTGTGCCCTACCAACGCACGCGTCTGGCGTCGCAATCCTCTTTCACCGTGAAGATACCCCGGTCGTCGCACCTGGAGGCATTGGTCCGCCAGCGAACGGCGCAGAGGCTCGCGCAGGACCGCGAGGCGCGCTGCAAGGCAGTTGCTGGGATCCTGTTGAACAGGGTGCACGCGGTCGGGAAGCCGATGCGGCGCGCACCTCCTCTCAACCCTGAGGTGCCACGGACATACAAGCGCAGCCGGCTATCGACGATGGTAACCGTCGACGATCTATGAGGTTAGTTTCTTCGTGAGCTATGTCTCTTTGATGTGACGCTTGACAGTTTTGGCAGATAGCATTGCGTTCGTGTTGACCAGCGACTGTTCCTCTTTCGATTCTTGTGGGAGATAATCGGGGTATAGAAGTGTGTTATTGGGACTTATTGTTCTATTGTTCTGTTTTTTTTATGTGAAACAGTAGGAAAAAATAATGATAATCATGTAGAACGTTCAATATTTGGACCCAGGTCTAGATCTAAATTTGTGTAGTATCCATCCAGGACCTAAATTTCCTAATGAGAGCCTCAAGATTGTTTACAATTTGTAATGTTCCAAAATCGGAAATATTATCTTGCACGGGATTCGCCATCGATATCGGAAGTTTCCGTACGAAATATCCTTTCCTGCCGTTTTGCTCCCATTCACAAACTTGAATGACGATAGCGAAATTGAGTTATATACTCCACCTTCTGACCAAAGTCATGCAGGAATGTTCCCGCAAGCAGCCCCTTGCAGGGTACACGTGTACTTAGATCGGATTGCCACGGTGTTCCTCGGTATTCAATTTACATTCCATGGTCAGCTAAGCAGGACTGAACAAGGATGCGCCCAGGTCCTGGGCCTTGAGCGGGCATAACAACCGGGTGAATTATCAGACGACCATCTTGATCAGCGTTATCAACAAGCCCCCCGAATCGATCCTTGAGCTGCCTGTCTATCTGCAATGACAACCCAGTGAGTGTTTCTGGTGTTTCAGACCGACCCGAATCTTGATGCGGATAAATAGAAATGCACAATCTGTTTCGCCTCTCGCCCCGCTGGGTATCGAAGCTGCTTTGAAGGCAAAAGATGACCCCACCTTTACCCCTCGCCCTAAGATTTTTGATGAGTTTGCGCTGACTGACCGCGTCGGGCTCGTTTCAGGGGGAAACAGGGGCCTGGGGCTGGAAACGGCGATCGCACTGGCGGAGGCAGGTGCGCGAGTGGTCTACTGTTTCGATCTGCCAGAAGATCCCTCCGAGCATTTCAAAGCGTCTCGAGAGTACGTAAGCAAGTTGGGAAACGGGTCGAGGCTGGAGTACTTTAGTGCGGATGTGAGGAACAAGGAGCTGCTGTGGAGGAAGGCGGAAGAGATCGGTGATAGGGAGCAACGATTTGACTTTTGTGTTGCAGCTGCGGGGATTTTGACGGCGAACACAGACTGTTTGGAGTACCCTGCGGGGGAGTTCAGGGAGGTGAGTAAGGACGATGAAGGGCGAGTGCAAGTACTGATTGTGGCTGTGCAGGTACTGGAGGTAAATACGACGGGAGTGCTATTCACGGCACAGGCGGCCGGCCGACAGATGGCGCGGTTCGGTCGTGGGGGTAGCATCATTATGATTGCATCTATATCCGGCAGCCTCACAAACAGGGTGAGCACTGCGCTCAGATAAGTGACACCGGTGTTGACTCCGTGGGGCGCACTGTGCAGGACCACCCTTGGGTGGCATATAACACGTCCAAGTCTGCTGTGCTGCAGATGGCACGGAGCATGGCGTGTGAACACGCTCTCGCCAGGATACATCGTCACACAGTGCGTTGGTGGATTCATATGACGTAGCTGTGTGTGCACGAACGCTGATACTTACTATGATTAGCCCAGGATGACAGCGGCGTACCTGGACACGCAGCCACACTTGTTGCAGAAATGGTCTAGCATGAATCCGCTTGGTCGACTGGGGCGCCCAGACGAAATGCGGGGTGTCGTGACGTGGCTTGCATCAGATGCGTCTAGCTTCTGCACAGGCAGCGAGTATGTGTTGTTTGTTTTTTTTTTCATTTATTTGTCTCATTTTCTTGGCTTGTAGTATTGTGGTGAGCGGAGGGTATCACACGTGGTAAGGTCATGTGTTAGTTGAGGAACAAAGAAGTGCGAACGAAGGAAAAAGATGTATACCGTGTAATGCTCTACGGTTTGTATAGGTCGAGGGGGTAATGCTGAATTACATTCAGATGAGTTTGATCCCAACCCTACTTATTTCAAGCCACTTCAATGTCACCCGATCAGGCTCGAAAACGAGTCAGGGTCATAGATTACCAGAGATTGCTCCGCGGCCGGGAGCCTATCCTCGAATGTGCGCATGATCGAATGCTCGATAGCAGCGCATCGTGGTTTCGATGCACAGAATCGGATGAAACTCGGGACACAACAACAGCAACCTACTGCACTCTATGGTCCCTAGCATTACTCGATACTAGCTCGATAGATATTAGGCAAATCGAGCGAAATTAGCTCTCACTGGCAACGATTCTACGACCAACAGAGACCACCGATCAAGGACGGACATCAGACATTATACCAGCTCATGCCCCGACAAAGTGACGTCCCCTTTGTTCTTCATCGCCTTTGTTTCAAATTAGGGGCCATTTCGCCCCTTCCCCAAGGCGGTACAGCTTTCCGCGCTGCGTCCCATTGTATGCTGTGTCCTTCCCGAATTCATTGACGGAGGCAATTACTCCTATATTGGGTTATCTTGATTAGATCGTGGTTTTCTCGTCTACGACCACGTGTCAGCGCGCATAGTAACCACTATCGATGAAAACGAGCGCCCATTGGCAGGCACCGCGTAACTGCGTGAGAGTGGATGGGCATTGAGCGCACATATGGGCGCCAGGCGATGAAGGCGTACTGAGAGTGAACGATCAGACATTCTCTTTGTACCCAGTATGTCCAAGTTGAGCTCAGAGAGCGGGAATGGTAAGTAGTACGTAGACAAGGCCATCGATGAACGGCGCTGACCCCGAGAGTAACAGAGCTGAGTCCGAGGGTGGGGAGCCAACTTCCATCAGACGGCGATCAGTGGCAGCTGCAAGTATCGGCGACTGATGAAAGAGTGATACAGACGGATACTCAAGGATCGAACGGAACAAGCTCCGCCCTCCGGAGTGTCGCAACTGACGCGAATCCTATCGAAATTATTGCTCAAGATCAGATATATTCGGTCGCTTTTCTTGCTGACGGGGAGTACATCGTGGGCGCAGGACACGAACGGAAGATTCGACAATGTCGAGTGAAAGATGGCATGGAAGCGGAGGAGCCAAAGGACGTCGGGGGCGCTATTTGGAACCTGGTAGCCTCACAAGATGGCAAGTGGGTCGTGTGTGGGATGCACACTGGTCAAGTGACGGGGTGGGATGCGAAAAGCTTCGAGATGGTGACAAAGTTCCAAGCACACGGCTCGGCAGCAGTGAATGCACTGGACGTCTCAGCCGATGGGACGAAGGTTGCAACCGGATCGAATGACGACACACTCAGTGTCTGGTCGTTTCCCGCGGGGGAGCGACTCCTTGGTCCTTTCAAACACTCCGATGACGTGCTCGCTGTCAAATTCTCTCCTGATATGCGATTCATCGCTACTGGCACGTGGATGTGCGACTCTGTTCGGGTCTACGACAGCAACAACGGTCACCTCCTCGCAGACTTTCCAATCCGGGTCGGCCCCGGTTACAACGAATCCATTGCCTGGGCGAGCGACTCCAACCGCCTCTTTGCCTTGTCCAAAGACGGCCACATCCATTGTGTTGACGTGTCCACCAAGGAGACGCTCGCGAAATGGCGCATTCACAGCGATAAGAAAACAAGATGTATTGCACTGGCATGCAACGATATAGTCATCGCAGCCTCTGCTAATTCGTCGCTCTCACTCTGGGACACTACGACACATCAACAAATCGGAACTGTCATCCGTTACTCCCACGAAATCAAGTCCATGGCCATCTCGCCAAACTATGGCATTGCGACAGGCGGAGACAAGGTAATCACGCTGCGGAATCTTGGTGACATCCTTCCCTCACCCTACCGCGACAATGTGAGTAACGCTGCTCGTGTAAGACCATGTCGTCCTTATTCGTTTGTGCTCTCCACAGATACTCTTGGAGCGCGAAATTCGTCGTTTGAAAATTGAACACTACAACATGATTATGGCTCTCCATGCTACGGACGCGCGTCAAAGTTCGCTCATTGTTTGAATTACTCCACTGTGCTGATATTCATTTCTACCAGAAGACGATATCGCGAATCTTGAGAAAACTGTTCACGAACTACGTAACCAGCTTGCTATATCCAACGAGGAAAGTACAGGCCTCAATGAAACCCCAAGTGCGTTTTCTTCGTCATCAAACCCACCTTTTTTATAGTCCGATTTATTAGGTCGCAAAACCACTTATCTCGACGAATCAGGAAAGGAACTTCACAGCGTACTTACAGCATCTCAAAGTTCAGTCGACCAATTAACCCAGACCATCAGGGCACTATGTGCTGACGTTAATTTATGCGAAAACACATCAGGTGCATTTTGAACCATCCCATCTGACGACTCTCTGACTCGTTGTCAGTATTAATCGCACCAAAAATAACTGAGCTCGAGCTATCTGTCCAGGAACTTGGTAACCAATTTGCCACATGCAAATATGCCCTCCGTGTATATGACGTGAAGCATGAGTGTGAAGCGTTGTACGCCGACGGTCGCATATATGATGCTGCACAGCATATTGCAAACACGATGACTGAGGACCTGAGGCATAATGAACTAGTCATCGACTGGCTGAAAGGTTAGCTTGTGCTTCTTGCCCTATAATAATATATTTAATCCCTACTGTCAGAATTTACACACCGATGTGTATCAAGACTTCAGGAGATCGGAGATGAGGCGACAAGTTCCAAGAAACTTGACGAGGCTGTTTCAGCTTACTCTACCGTCTTGTCGCTCACTCCCTCGCCTCCGGAAGATGTGCTGACGGAATGGACGAGAATTACATTGATTCGTTGCTCCGCAAGTGAAGCATTGGATGCCACAGACAAGGTATGGTCTATCTGGTAGTTTAGAGCTGCACGATAATCATTCTTATTTCATTCAGTTTAAGCTTGCAAAATTTCATGTCTACCGAGCAGTCTGCAATGTTCTCAGAGAGGAAGAGCGTCATGTGGAAGCGATTGAATGTTTCCTAAAGATGCAAGACGAGTTATCAGAGGAGACAAGCACCCTCGATGAGCAATGGCAGTGGGAACTCGGCGAGTAATCCCATTGACAACTCGGTCACTAATCTAAGGATCTCTCCAGATTTTCGACAACGTTATAGCGAAAAGCTGGAAAACGAGGGCGATGTAGAGATGGATGCCAAGAACCGTAACGCGGCCATCGAATCCTACTCGATCGCACTCTCGCTTCACCCGCCAAATGTCAGTGAGATTATAGTCAAATGCTGCAAAGCGCGAGTACACTTGTTGCAGGACGAACTCGTGAATGCTACCCAGGTAAAAATCGAGCTGCACGGTACGCCGAGATGACTGAGCTGACTGTATAATCAGATCACTGAACATGACCCATCAAACTACAAAGGGTACAAAAGGAAATATGCGGTATTACACAGACTGGGACGCTACAAGGAGGCATTCGACGCATTTGAGATGATGCTGTCGAGGATGGAAAATTCATTTGACCCACAAATTCGGAGTAAGCCGTTTCTCATCCACGTTGCGCAAATGCACATAGGCTAATTTGTGTCGACAGACATGCGGCGTTATTATCTCGACACGACCCCACACATTCGTCAGGTCGTCGAGCAGACCATCCATGACATACCCCGAACACTAATCGACACCACTACTGGTCGTCTCTACGATAAGGCAATGCAAGCAGCAGCTTTCGAACAAATCCCCATATTCAACGAGTTGCGGTCTTTTATGACAACCCACGATCGGCTCGACTGTACACGTATCCAGAACGAAGTGGAGAAGTTTTATGAATATGTGATGTTCTCGCACAGGTGGCAGCCACCCGAGCCATCATTCCAAATGGTCGAGAATGCCGTGATCTATGGACTACCCACATCACCCACGATCGACAAGCTCGTCAACTTCTGCAAGCTCGTACAGTCTCATAGGTTCCGGTGGGCGTGGAGCGACACGTGCTGTGTTAACCAGAGCGACAAAGGGGTTCAGCAAGAATCAGTGGTTGCCATGTTCCAGTGGTATTGTCGTGCGGCACTGACGATCGTCCATCTTCTCGGGGTTTTCTCGGAATCGCAGGAGCCTGGGTCCCTGTGGAAGAGCATCTGGAACACGCGTGGGTGGACATATCAGGAATATGTTGCTTCAAGGGTGGTCCAATTTTACACGGAAGACTGGAAGCCATACCTCGGTTTGGAGACGTTCAATCACAAGGAATCGCCTATCATCCTCGCAGAAATGGAACAGGCAACAATGTTTGCCACTGAGGCCCTTGCTACACTTCAGCCAGGGCTGACGAGAGTACGTGAGAAGCTCTACCTCGCTTCGAAGCGCCAAACCACGCGGAAGGAGGATATTGCATACTGTCTGTTCGGTATCTTTGATGTCGCACTCCCGGTCATATATGGCGAGGGCACGCGGGCAGTCCGTCGTCTACTGGAGTACATCTTGACCCAATCGGATAACGTCACACTTCTGTCCTGGACTCGGGTTGGAAACTCGAGTAGTGGTGCCAACAGCTACCTTCCTGCCGACCTCACTGTCTACGATCAGATCGAGCCCCCTCATGTTCCGCAGCTGATCGAGGCCGCCGAGATGGACAGGATGACTATGGCCTTGCAGTCATCCTTGCCCAACCCCTTGCTCGCCGCTCAGTTGTATGAGCGACTGTATGACCTTCCCCCTCTTTCGATCATCGCTGGTCGGCTCCACCTTTCTGGTTTTGTTTTTCCCCTGGCATCTCTCACCTTCATCACGGCGGAACCTAGATCGGGCTCGATTGTTCGTGTTTATCGCGCCACCACGCCCATCCTCGGCGACGTACGCATCGAGACCAACGACGTCCTGGTCGGAATGCACGGCTTGGTCCTCATCCACCCCTGGATCGGTCCCCTTCTGGATAGGGATTTCTCAGGCGGGGCCCCTCAGTTTGATCTAGCCACGCGTGCCTTACGGCTCGTCGTTGGACTGAAGCAGCCGTTTGGTGCGCTGTTGCTTGCTTCGCAGGGGCGCGCGCTGTACAAACGTGTTGCGACGGACAGTTTTATCAAGGTGCAGATCCTGGCAGAGACACTGTTAGAGGAGTTGACGGACACCGTGCGTACGGTCGACGTGCAGTAATCGTGGATTGTTATCGGCTTTGGCTGTGTATGATAGACTTCTTTAAGTACCCCCGCTTTCGGAACCACTTTCAAGGGACATCTTTGTTATGATTCTATGCTCCCGATATGCGCTTTCCTTTCTTTTGTTCTTTGCGCCTCTCCTTACTGCTGAGAGCTAACGTCGACCAATGACAAGGAAAGATGTCCAACCAGTCTAAGCTCCCTGGGGCCTCGTTCGCTGATTGATGGAATGAACTCTAGACTACAGGCAGTCCTCACCCATCCATGAATTTGGTGCTGCGGTCACTTCTAGAGAATCAGGATCATGACTGGCGTATCAGTCTGCTAACGTGTAGTGTATTATAGTAGGGAAATGCTTTGACCACCCCGGTCATTGGCGACCCAGAAAAAAAATGAGGTGGCGTGCGGGGCACCGGTTGTCGTACCCGAGAGGCTGCTGTAAACCTTTGCTTAAATCTGGTTCCTACACAGACTGATCAACAACCTTGTGAGCAATACAGCTGAAGCTTTGTGACGGCTACGCAATACAGCATTAAAGATTTGTCCACCGAGCATGGTCGGTGATTTAGGATGTGCAACTGCTCGAAGAGCAGGAGGGAAGCGGCGTTGATGAGAATGAGCAACGTAGCGACAAAGAATACAGCCCTGAAGAAGCGCGTATTAAAATACGGAAGCGATGGGAATGCGTACCTAGTGTCCGTTGTATACATTTTGCAGTTAGGAGAGATGTCCTCCAGCCATATCACTGAGAGCCAGACTTTCAAAAAATCTAGCCTGGGTACAGACAAGCGTCAGGTTGCATCTATGCCTTTTCTCGGTGTTGTCGTACTCACCCGAGGTCTACATAGCATGATACTAAATAAATTATTATGGTAACGAAAGAAGACCTTGAACAGTGTCAACATATGTGTTCGCTGGCAAGCCCATTGAAAGACGGTATTAACTTTGGAGGATGCGCAGATGCGGTCGTCGGGTTTACCCTCAGGGATGGGGTGAGCCGAGCGAAATGACAAATACATAGGGTGAGCAACAAGGAAGCAGGTCCTAATTCTCACGACAGGATGTGGGCGGGGAGGTTGAGAAAAGTCGACGTATGAGACCAAGGAGGAGGGCCCACATATCGTTAATCTCATGAGTCAAGTTATGTGCGAGACTGACTAGAAAAAGTGGAATAAACCGTGTGTGAACTCGTTTAACCGTTTTGGGCGTGGCCAATCAGCAACGTGATTTCACACCGCCTCAGCTGGATGTCTTCGAGGCTGATGTTAGTCTTGTTGCGTTCATACAGTCCACGCCTTTCCATCAAATTCATGCTCGCCGACTTCCCTGGCACCCAAATATCTAATGTTGCTTGGTGGAAACGCGAGCTGAGTCTGTGGGCGCCCACCGTGGCAGAATCCGGGGCTTCTATCGGCTCAAGCTCCCAGCGTTCGTAACTGAATTCGCCCGACAACCTTTTTTCAGCCTGCAAAAGCCCCTTCCCTCCCCTAGGCCCCCTGCCTATCCTTTTTCACTCCATCCCCCATCATCGACTGGTCCCTCAGTTTCCCAACTGCCATGAACTTTTCACTAGCACAGGACAGTCCATTCAATACTGTCCTCGTCTCGCCCGAGGGGCGCGTGTCGTATCGGATCGAGACGCCGAGCTATCTCGGTCCGTCATCGTCGACGGCGACGACACTCAAGCGGGTGAGCACGGATGGGTTCAGTGAGTCCGAGGTTGGCCGCGTGGTGTGGCACTCCGGGCGGCCTGGCACAGTCGTCGTGCACGGCCGCGAAGTCTGCATCTGTCGGAGCAAGTTCTTCAGTTCGTGAGTATCTTCATGTTTTTCGGTCACGTCCCATGTCTTCGGCGAGACAGACCTTTTCCCGTCACAGAAATCATGTTTTCTTTTTGGATCATTGTCTGATGACCTCATTTGCTGATCTGGTGGTGCCTTGTTCCTCGATGAAAACGAAACTGATTCATCATCAATGTTTGAAATAAAAAAAGGTCGAGAACGTTCACGGCACTCAACGGGCAGTCCTACAAGTGGTCATTTGAGAATGATACATCGTTGGTACGTGTGGACCCCACTCTTTTTTTTTTTTTGTGGGTTTTGGATCAATCATTAATACGCTCTATTCCCTCTTCCTGGTAGATGGCGAGCAATGATAGCAAGCAAGTCCCCACAGCGACCTATTTGCCCTCGGCACGACTGAACCCAGGGTTGATCCACATCACGCCGCACGGGTTGACCATCACCGAAGATGTCTTGATCACGTTTGTCTGCGTTGAGGGCGAACGACGGAACGCACAGAGGAGGAAAGCATGAAAAGGTGCTGTTCGGATGTCGATCTTTGTCTTGTTTGTTTACTCGGTCTCTCTTTCTCTTTCATATGTGATATCAACGTATCTGTTTCTCTTGTCGTTCCTTATTGTTCTTCTCCCACTCCAACCCCGTCTTCCGTCGCTTGTATTTGTACTCTATACCCGTGACCGACCTCTCGGGCGGCAGCTTCGATATGGACTCTGGGCGGCCAATGAAGCGGAAGATTTCATTTCCGTTAAATATCTCGGTATCTCTCGTGCACACCGAAAAGTGTTCAGCAGGTGAGTGTGTTGGAGATATATCGACGCGATCTCACATGCGGGCCTGATGATAGTTCAACGGCCGAACGATCTCAGGGCAGGGCACCTAAATTTACAACGTTCTATTTATCTCTATTGATTCGTGGCGTTCTTCGTGCGTGCATACATACACGGATGCTTCGGAGAGTTGATAGGCCAGAGAAGCCTTTTGCATCGATCCAATATATCTCGAGCTGGATTCTTTCATATGGGGTGTTCACTCAGGGATCATGATCAGAATTCCCACCATACTTCCATGCTTCAGATTTCGTCTCCACGTGCAACTGAAGCGCGTTTGAATACTACTATGCACATAACGTTTGAAGTTGAACCTTTCTGGCGAAACGGATTGGCAAAAACGTTTGTATGACACTGAAACTTGCCCTCCATCGGAAAAATGATTGATGAGGAACTTGCCCTCAGTAGACTGTATCGTCCCGTCCTTTTCAAATTCATACTATGTAGTCCCCCTGAGGTCTGAAGCTTTAAGCCCGAAAACCCGATCGAGCTTCAACAGGGCACGTTCCTGGACGGAAGCAAAACAAGATAGCGAAAATGAAATTTGTTATTCGTTATCTGCACACGGTCCATACGGTCTCTCGGTGACTATACATATATGCGGATTGGCATACGTTGGGAGACCAGGGCACGGCGATTTCCGGTTGGTCTTGCCATGCAAGCTACGACTGAGAGAGATTCGAGGACTGCTAGGCCATAAGCTATACTTCTCAGATGAGTCTACGTGTCACTGACACGGCTGTGTTATCGCACTCTGAGACTTGGGCCGAGCGAGTCCATGGCTTCATTGGTTCCTCACTGCCGTGGGGGTCTTGATCAAACCGTATATAGTTTCATGAAGTCTCGTTGCTCACACTTATGTTCACGTTCGCGGGGGAAGGCTATTTAAGATGTAAAAATGAGTACGAGTATCTCGTGATACCATTCGTGATATACACATCCATATCGGTACCGAAGAACTGTATTGTGCTCGATTCCTTTCCCAACGACGCGCACAAAAATAGCGACAAAAATAGGAGAAGGAGTGCATGGAAATGAGCAATGTCCCGAGTTCCAACAATGATTTACCTCAATACTTGGTCAGACGGGAGAATACTCCTCCCTTACAGCCTGGCGTCCATAATACCACCGTTCATCATATCGCGTGCTCGGGATCCTGACGGGGTGCACATGGACCCACCACTGGCCCATCTCCTTCCTCTCCATCTGCTTCGCCAGGACCGATGGTGCCGTCGCGAGTAGCATCCTTGCCCTTCCGCCGACCCTCCAGTTTCTTCTCCGGAATCTAAACAACGCAATCGTCGAGATGCCACATACCAAGAGAATAAACAAGGTCACTGACCGGAATTCGAACAATGTACGCCAACAAGGTTGAACATGCCGCTAGCAAAAACACCGCACGGAGAGAGACGGCGTATGAGTCCCTCGCAGCTCGCTGCAAGTCGGGTGGGAGTCGCGCTACTAGCGTCGTTGAGTGTCTAATCTGGCCGATGATCTGCGGTGTAAACGGTCGCGGTCAGTGTGCATGCATCATGCCTTAGACGGTTACTCACTTCACTCGCATTAGGTCCATGAATGCGTGCGCGCAATTCCGATTCGAGTAAGGTCTGAAAGAGGGCGGAGGAGAGGGCGACGCCGCACAATTGCCCTGCATGCATACACACACGTCTTGTCAGTGGACGCTCAAAGCATCGGTAGTGCGAGTAAATCACCAAGGCCACGGAAGATTTGTCCAAACCCTGTCCCCACAGCCATTACACTCTCTGCATATCGTTGATGAATCAAATAACATCATCCAGCATCCTCTTTGTCACTCACCGGGCAAATGTGCTAGTAGGGCAACTAATGGTGACAGTACGTACAGGGTCAAGCATCGATATTTTGAAAGAAAGAACAAAGCTGGCACGAACCTAGCGTCGTTTGGAAGACCACACCATTTCCAAAGCCAAGCGGAATCTGTAGGTCAGATAGTCAGAATCTGACGTGGGGGACGAGGACCGGAGAGTCTTACAATGCTAAACCATGACTGCAGTGGACCAGAATTTTCGTGGATGAGAGTGATAAAGACGATCCCGATGAATGGTAGGAAACCAAAAATGACGTTGATCATTTTATATTTGCCCGTACGATGCATCAACCAACTATCAAAACTGTCAGTGCAATCTGGACGGTGCAGACTTGAGATATGGCGCCCTCACCCAGCGAATAGTGACCCTGTGGACATCGCGATACTATTGGGCAGTAAATGAAGACCTTTCGAAATTGTCAAGCTTGTTTGCGGTACTCGTAATAAGAGAGGTTATCTCACCGGCTATCGATGCGCTGGTCAACCCAACTGTTTGGAACCAGGTCGGGAAGAAATACATGATCGAAAAGTTGCAGAGCGACACCAGAAAGTTGCTTATCCCCACCAAAAGAGGGACGCGCTGCTTTAGTAGGGACGGTGCGAGCACAGGTTCCGGTGCAACTAGAAGCTCCACCAATACAAATGCAATCGAAAATACGCATGCTAGGGCGAGCGGAATCACCACCCAAGGATCATTCCACTATACCAACCTCAGATTCATCATTACAAAGCAGGTCAGAAAAAAAAATACCGAGTAGTCTTCATTGAACTTCATACTCAGGAACACCAAAAATGTTCCCACCTGTCGCGATCAGTTTGCCTAGATCCTCTTATTAGCAAGACTTATCCACGCACCGCCACCAGGAGAGTGAAACTACCTCCCCAGTCAGTTCTCCTTAGTACGTCTTTGGCGCTTTTGGCCTTTCCCTATTAAGATATTAGCAACATGCTCTGCAACCCGCGACAGACAACCTTACGGGCGTTACATATCGCAAATTATACTCGGTTAGAATCAGGGATGTTGCAAAAAGGGGTAGTTGCATGATAAATGCCCATCTCCATCCGAACCTTTTTAAAACAGGTTAAATCAATGGTTGCGTAAGAGGAAGAGGTGATACTCACCAATCACTGACAAGACCCCCCAATGGACCGCCGAGTCCCATACCAAGCTATAATAATCGGATGACCGCATGATGAAGCGAGGAAGGAAAACATACGCCATTGAACAGGGCAGCTATGCCTTGAGCCAAACCCCTGGACTGTATTATTTTAATGTTTACCACAGCGTAATGATTGAAAAAGTAAAACGGACGCGCAAACTATACATGTCACTGATTACGATCCTGCATGATCGGCATGAAATGATGAGATTGACTCTGTCACCGTGATCAGGGCACGGTCCATCTTAAACTCACGATGAGGTCATCTGAATGCCGCCACCGCCCATTCCCGATAGCTTCCGAACGAACGTCAATCATTGAGTCGGAACGTAGGATTTACGCAACGCACGAATCTGGCTACAATAAGCATTTCCATGTTTCCAGAGAATCCGCATGCGGCGGTCCCCAACGCCGCGCCGATGACGGCGGTCTGGTTGGCAACTCGCCGTCCCAAGACATCGCACAGACGTCCATAGAGCGGCGTGAAGGTGCAGACTGCCAGCAGGTACCTAGATAGATTAGTTTGCAATCCGCGCGACGTGATCACGCTTACGATGTTCCTAACCAACTTGCCTCGTTAGACTTTTCGAATTCCGACGAGATGGAGGGAAGCACTGAACGGGACGTGGTCAATTATGGGTGGGTTCGGGATGGTATTAAGACACATACAGGTTGCCACCAGGGTAGCTGAATATACATTCAATTAGACCATTTTCGTTTTTAAGGGAAGTGGGGACGCACTGTTTAGAGACTGTCAGACAAGGTCAGTTCATCGTCGTTTCTCGTACTGATGATGAGACACGCTCACCGAAAGAAAGGTAGCAGACCAAACGCCAGCTAAGATTGCATATCGGGTCGAGCGTGAGATGTCAAGCGGACTAACGCCGGACGAACGGGAGGACTCAGTGTCGGACGGGTCCGAGACATGCGGGGTGTCAGTGGGTTTGGCATTCGTTCCAGACAGCAAAGGATCACGTTCTGTGGGGGGGGCCATCTCCAACGGACCAGAGAACCGTGGGTATCACACGACAATGACGATGACAGTGGGGAAAAGAAAAACAAGACAGATCGGCTGACAGCGGCACTGCGGCTCGGGTGCCATTCGGTCCGGAACCTAAACTTGGGCAGAACGGTAGCCGCACCGCCTCTAAAAAACGGAAAGGGACATTTCCCTTGCAACAAATATTGTGGCTATGAGTCTCTAATTTTTGACTAGAGCAAGTCAGGACAGAAGTTGTGAACGTCGACATCGAACAATCAGCTCCCTGAGTACTTGTAGTCCCCGATTCCCGATCGTTCACGTATTGGATAGTAAAGTAATAATGATGTTATGTGCTAGTTTGACCTTGAACTCTCTCTTCCACCACTCTATAGCTACCCTATCTGATGTATTAAGTCACTCATCTTTTGCGCGCAGGTGCTCATTTCGTCATGAATAATTTTTCATCGAAGTGACTTTTTCCTATTATTTGTCCTTGTGTGATCGCTTTCTCAACTCCTTGCAGCTTTTTGGCTTTTGTCCGTTGCATCTTCACCAACACATATGCTTGTATAAAGTCTAACTCAACGATCCCTGTTGGCGAGGTGAGTTTACTCGTTTTTCGTTGTCCAAAACGATGCCAATTATCTCTTCTTGCGACCCATTCGCAACATCCAGGCCTGTTTCGATATCGAATGTCACCGTTACTTGAATCCCGACCGCTGGTTCGACCATATTTAGGCTTCTGCACTGGTAAAACTCGGAGTACCGGCAACCCGACCCGCAACAACGACACGATGATGGTACGGCAACGACAAGGACGACGCAACGACGCTGACAATACCACAACAATCCCCTGCGTACCCCTATCCTCTCCATCTCCTCGTTGACGACCTCGCACTTCTTCCCTACCCAGACTCTCCTGCATCCGCGTCGACAAGATGACACGTCAGACACCGACATGACAACGGTGAGTCCGCGCTCTCGTCCTCCTCACCCTCCTCCATCTCCCGTGCAACGGACTCATCCGCGTCCCCTCCCGGCTCGGGGCCCAGCGGAGATGACGCGATGGCGACAACTGCAACAGCGACGACTATGATGACCGACGCGACATGGCATCGCGACACAACAATCGCCGCAACAATGACAGCGTGCCACATCGAGACGAGGACTGCCACTAGGCGCGATAACGATGACCCGCAACGCATCGTCGACGGGACGGTGTGTCATCACGACACAGCGATCTGTCGATGTAGCATACATGCAGGTACGTGACGGGTGCCACGGGTTTTGGCAAACCCGCACCTGTACCCGGGATGCCGCCTAACTAGGTATCCTATTACTCATGAAAGTATTGCCATATTACTATTATTGTGCTTGTGTGTGCATCGATTCTCAACTTGCTTTCATCCTCATTTCACGTGCTGCTACTGGTAAACAAGGTCTCCGCCGGCGACGCGTGGTGCTATATAAGTTATTCCTGCCATGAGATTTTACTTACTGCCAGCGGGGTCGTGAGCTAAAACTTGCAGGGGGTCGCCAAGCAATCAAGTCGTTCCGGTAGAAAGCGGTCTTGAAGCATAACAGTCGGGTCCGTCCCTCAATGACATACATGCCTGCGTGCATATGTCAGATGTTTCTGATGTCCAACCTTCTTTATTTTCCTCCTCGTGGCCAACACCTAAGTCACCCCGACGAGATTGATCTGAGCGCCATTACCAGTAATAGGGTGGAACGACGCTAAGGTGTGGTATTGCCTCTCCGGGTTGCCGGATAAGAAAGATGAGCAACTAGTGATGGTGCTCGAGTTGTGCGAGGCGGTGTACTATGCCACGATGGCAAAGTGAGGGAGGGAGCTGAGAGGGAGAGGGAAATGACAAGCGGGAAACAATGACAGCAAGCAACAGGAATGACGAGAGTGCTAGTGAGCGGAGGTAGGTCCGCGCGCGTTACCAATGGCACACGGGCGACGAGGGGCACTTGCGCTCGTCCTCACTACCTTGCCTCCGTAAATTTCTATCACTACGGTGACGCGTGAGGTGTAGCGTCTAGCAAGTATATATGAGGCATTACGGTTGTAGGTGAAAGCCCGGAGAGCCAAAGGAGTTATCTCACCGATGACCGACAGGTTACAGTATAGTCAAGCCACAGTGCTGACCGTTTGGAATCAGATCGTCGAAAAGCCGCAGAACGACACCGGAAAGTTGCTTATCCTCACCAAAAGAGGGGCGGTGCACAGGTTCCGGTGCAAATGGAAGCTCCACAAACACGAATGTGATCGAAAATGCGCATGCTGGGGCGAGCAGAACCACCATCCAGGGATCACTCCACTATACTAACCTCAAATTCTCCATTACAAAGCAGACTGGAAAAAATACCGAGTATAGTCTTCATTAAACTTCATGTTCAGGAACACCAAAATTGTTCCCACCTCTTGCGGTCAGTTTGCTTAATTTTAAACCCTCTCAGTGCGACTTATCCACGCATCGCCACTAGGAGTGAGACCACCTCGCCAGTCAGTTCTCCTTAATACGTCTTTGGCGCTTTTGGCCTTTCCCTACTAAGATATTAGCAACATGCTCTGCAACCAGCGACAGACAACCTTACGGGTGTTATATATCGCAAATTATACTCGGTTAGAATCAGGGATGTTGCAAAAAGGGGTAGTTGTATGATAAATACCCATCTCCATCCGAACCTTTTAAAATAGGTTAAATGGTTGCGTAAGAGGAAGAGAAAGAGGTGCTACTCACTGACAAGACCCCTCAATGGACTCCCGAATCCCATACCAAGCTATAATAATTGAATGACCGCATGATGTAGCAAGGAAAGGAAAAATACGCCATTGAATAGGGCAGCCATGCCTTGAGCCAAACCCCTGGGCTGTGTCATTGTGGTGTTTACCACAGGGTAACAATTGAAAAAGTAAAACGGACGCGCAAACTATACATGTCACTGATTACGATCCTGCATGATCGGCATGGAACGATGAGATTAACTTTGTCACCGTGATCAGGGTACCATCTCAAACTCACGATGAGGTCGTCCGGATGCCGCCACCACTCATTCCCGATAGTTTCCGAACGAACGTCAACCATTGAGTCGGAACGTAGAATTTACGCAACGCACGAATCTGGCCACAATAAGTATTTCCATGTTTCCAGAGAATCTGCATCCAGCGGTCCCCAATGGCGCGCCGATAACGGCGATCTGGTTGGGATGTCGACATCGCAGACAACCGTAGAGCGGCGTAAGGCTGCAGACTGCCAACAGGTATCTGGACAGAGATCAGCAGATCAATCGTAATTCGTGCGACGTGCTACATGAGCGCTTACCATGTTCCCAACCAGCTTGCCTCGTTAGACTTTTTGAATTCCAACGGGATGGAGGGAAGCACTGGATGGAACGCAGTCAGTCATGTGTGCATCCGAGGTGTCATTGACACATACGAGTTGTAACCAGAGCAATTGGGTGTACTCAATTAGACTAATTTCGTTTTTATGGAAGTGGGAACGCATTGTTTAGAGACTGTCAAACAGGGTCAACTCATCGCCGTTTCTCCTACAAATTCATGGTGAGACATATTCACCGAAAGCAAGGTTGCATACCAGACACCAGCTAAGATCGCATGTTGGGTTGAGCGTGAGATTTCAAGCGGACCGGCGCCGGACGAGCGGGGGGACTTGAATGGGTCCGAGACATGGTGCCAGTGGGTTTGGCCTTCGTTAGAGACAACAAAAAATCATGTTCCATAGGAGGGGCCACACCTTCTGCGGGTTAGAAAAACGCGAGTATCACACAAGGACGACGATGAAAAAAGAATGTATAAATGCATGCGCAAATCCGCCGGGTTATAACTCGGCTCGGCCACATCGTGCCGGTGCTGATTTGAAGGTCCGCCGAAAACCCGATCATCGTGAGGCTTGACTTCAAACTATATGTAAGTATTTTTTGGTACCGCGCTT
This sequence comes from Leccinellum albellum, assembly GCA_038090015.1. NCBI lineage: Eukaryota > Fungi > Basidiomycota > Agaricomycetes > Boletales > Boletaceae > Leccinellum > Leccinellum albellum. The sequence goes on from JBBPLX010000130.1 coordinate 29,771, forward strand.
CTCAAAAGCAGAAGCACTGAATTTGCATGTTATAAGCTTGTAAAGTTTCAGCATGTATACATAAGTTAAAATAGCCAACCGTTTTTAATGAAGGTATATTAGGTGGCTAGATCCGGGGTGACTCACGTATGCCATTGCAATTAAACCGGTCCTGGACAACTTCAAAGGCACCAGTTCGCAAAAAAAGGCCTCTGAGACTTTTGTAGGGACCCTTGGTTGCCTTTTTCGTTGGTATTCCAGAGTCGTCAAGAAAAAAACTCCGGAGGCCTACGACAAGAGCGTCGTCCTGAGGCAGTGGCAACGTTAGCAAGTAAGTTTGCTACGGATGATCGTCCACAATGATGTAGTAGGGCCCAAAGCTCTCACTCTGAGACTCCCCTTTTCAGACCTGACGATCCCATTGTCCCGAAAATGACGCCTTGGTGGGACGATCGCACCCTCGGCGAGGCTAGAGCCCAACGGAACGGGCCGCCACTAAGGAGGAAATAATATACCCCTCCAGAGTGTTGTTATTGATTTGCTGCGCGCGGCACCCCAGCGAGAACGGGCTGGAAAGCCGCGCCCGACTCCAACACGTTTTGGCAAGAGCGAGCTGCTTGCCATCGTGTTAGCTATGTTCTCCTATTTTGTTTGCCGGCTTTTGACTCAGCGCCTTATCAATCTTCCCCCCAATTGCAGGCATTTTTGGAGTTCTCATCTGACGCGGACTACAAGGCACCAAAGATATATCACCCCATGTTCGTTTACCAGCCAAAATTTTCCAAAGGCTTCCTAATCAAGGTTCGACGCTGTTTCGATTGACATTGGTGGTCTCGAAATAGAGCTGCTATCCATGTCAACATTGAAAAGGCGCTCGGGCTCAGCTTGAAAAACGGTGCCCGGAAAACAACGAAGATATTAACGATACCCACAGAGTTTCGTTCCGCCGTTCACGGCACCTTTCGGGTGGATTATTCGATGCTGAGCCCTGCTAAACGAACCGACGATCGTGACTGGTGCCGCAACTGGAGGCACATCTCACTGACGATGACCATTGTTTATCATTGTCCCCGTGACCCTTAGATTTTTTTGCTCCATATCGTTGCAGCACGATATGGGTCATTCATCCAATTTTGTTCCTCGGTGTAACCCAACGATCGTCGATAAATAGAAAAATTCATATGGAAGAAATTGCCGACCTATGTATAAGGGCGTGTTCCGAGTCTTGCCGCCAGAACCCTCCGCAGGACGCATAGTCTCTGACGCAGAGTGAGAAGGGAATTGTCTGCGTTCCTGGACGGACAGAAGCCTTCTATCACGTCTGATGGTGGCGCGTGAATACCAGATGGGAATCACAATTGTGTTATCCTGCCAATCAGCAAGGCATCAGTCTGTCAGAGGCGCACTCAATTGAGCAGTAAAAAACCGATCCAGACAAACATCTTCAACCATATTGGTTCGATGTTGTCTGTCTTGTCCCTGGGGGCTGAGACTCGCCTTCCTCGCACTCAGGTTTGCTAGAAGGAAAGGGGAACGATGTACTATTCAACTAAATTAAGTTGCATTCGAGCGTTAGTTTTTTCAAAGGGTTCGCCGTTTCGTACAAGAACCCAGCCAATACTCGGACCCTACTCGGATTACATACTCATTGAGCGCTCGCCATTCCCACCTGCCCTTACCTACCTATCACACAATCCCATCTTTCTCACCTTCATTCTGCTTCGTCGTCCGAGGAGACGGTAGGCGGCTCAGTTCGTGTCGTTTGCGCCTCCGCCCGAGACGCATCCAGCGTATCATCACCCACCCTCAGGCTCTTCCCCATATGTCTTTCTAGTTTCTTATCAGGGGTCTACAAACTGTTGTTGATGCTCAGCCCGACAACAAGCAACAGATTCATACAAAACGCCCAGCACGCACCGCGAGTCAAATAGTGAGCACCTTGAACAGCGTCGAACATGTCGTGGACCAAAAACACAGCACGGATGGAGGCCGTGTACGAGTCAGCCCGCTGCAAATTAGGCAGGAGCCGCGCGACGAGGGTTGTCGAGTATAATTCGGCTGATGATCCATGTAATGCGCCGATTAGCCATGGTCGGAATTAATGTGAACGAGAGACACTCACCGGGTCCGCATCCGGCACACAAAAGAACACACGCAATTTTGATTCAAGTCTGGATTGAAAGAGGGCGGATGAGATGGGAGCACCTCACACTTGTTCTGTGCAAAGAAAAGAAGCGATACTATTACAATGTTGGTAGATCATTGAGACCACCGAATAATACTGTAGCAACAGCCATTGGACCTCTGTATGTGAGTCATCACTCATCTGGTAAATACGCTAGCATCGCAACCGATGACGGAGAACAACGGATCATCAGAGGCTAGTGTTTTCTGGAAAACACTTGGCTCCTACGCACTCGTCATGGTTTGTAACACCACAGCATTCCCCAAACCGGACGGAATCTGTTGCTTCCCTGAGTCTGATGCCACATTGAAGAAAAGTCAATTAAAAACCATAATGCTGAGCTGGCATGTGTGCTGTGGACCCAAATCATGAGATTAAATAGATCCAATGAATGGCGGCAGGTCAAAAACGACGTTAATTGTCTTGTATTTCCCCACCTGATGCACAAGTCAGTTACCGGACTGTCAACGCACTCTGAAAGACGCCAGACGTGAACGACTCACCCAGCAAACAACAATCCGATCAACATGGTTTACCTATGTTAGGTGATGTCATTAATAAGATGCATCTCACCTGCTACAGTTTGAAACCACATAGGGTAGAAATATAACACCGCAAAGCTGCAAGCCGCCACGGGCAACTTGAAATTGCTCGTCCCACCAAAAGAGGGACGCGCTTCTTCAGTAGGGACGGTGAGAATACAGGTTCCTGTACAACCTAGAAGCTCCACCAATACGAATGCGATCGAAAATGCACACACGACCACCAGGGATCATTCCGCTCCTGCCTTACAAGTCACAGTGAAAAAAAATGCTGACTACATCAAAAATGTTCCCACCTATCACAGTCAGTTTGCCTAATTCCTCCCATTATTAGTGAGAGTTATCCGCTCACCGCCACCAGGTACCTCCTCAGTCAGTTCTCTTTAACATGTCCTTGGCGCTTTTGGCCTTTCCCTACTGAGATGTTAGCAACATGCTCCGCAATCCGCGACAGCCAATCTTATGAGCGTTACGTATAATGCCCATCCCCATCCAAACCATTTAAAACAGGATAAAGTGCCCCGTAGGAGAAAGAGAGGCATGTATTACTTACCAATCACTGACAAAACCCCTAAGCGGACCTCCAAGTCCCATGCCGAGCTAAACGGATCGGATGAATGTATGCTCAGGTGAGAATGGGAAATGCACGCCACTGAATATGGTAGAAATGCCTTGAGCCAAGCTCCTGGACTGAGTTGTGTCAATAATTACCGTGGCGCAATGATCGAGAATGAAATGGTGTCAAACACTAGATTGACTGTTATCAGAGCGGCTCAGACTCACAGCAAAGTAGTCTGAACACCTCCGTCTCCCATAGCTACGGCGCATCAATCGTTGACTCAGCGCATGCGATTCACGGAGCGCACGAATCTTTCCAGAATAAGCATTTCCATGTTTCTAGAAAGCCCGCATGTATGTGGTGGTTCCCAACGCCGCGGCGATGACGGCGGTTTGACTGGCATCTTTCCGCCAAAGACATCGCACAATCGCACATTGAGCGCCGAAAATGTGCACATTGTTAACAACTATCTGGAAACCGCGGGGTACAATCAGCTGAGATAGAGGGTGTACACATTTCATAAGCATTTACGGTGTCCCTATCCAACCCGCCCCCTTGGACTTCCTGATCTCCGATGAAACTGCGGGAAGAGCTGCATGAAAAAGATGTCGATTATAGCTAAATGGAGATGTCGTGGAACCTGTACGTGTCACCACCAGCGTAGCTATAAATTACATTAGGTTATTACCACAATGAAAGGATGGTACGTACTGTTCTGACTCCTGTCAAAAGAAATCACGTTATCAACTCGTACCTGATTAGATGGGCTCTGGCAGAGATAATGACCGAAAGAAACGAGGCACACGAAAGGCCAGCTAAAATTGCATATCGTGTTGACTGGGAGGGATGCAGAGCGGTCCGACTAGGGAACTGGTCTGTTCGCTGGGCTGGTCCGAGACATTTTGGCTGAGGGTGGTGTTAGTTCCAGCCCGCAATGGACACGCTCTGTAGTCATCTTTCTGAGCCAACCAGTGAGCTGGGAGCATCGAACGACAACACAAAACGAACGCAACTCACATTTTTATTGAAAGTGTGTGAACGCTCCGACGACGAGTGGATTACCTTTCTACCAGTCACCGTTAGTAAACAGATAGAGGCTTTTGCTTATCGGAGGACGATAATGCGGTAGCTTGGACCAAGTCATCCATGGGGACCGAAGCCTTGGTAATTCCGATAGTCATCGACGAATACAGGCCCGCCACCTTGTCAGCTTGGTCATGACAGTCGTCTGTTGAAAATGATGCTATGTGAAGCGGCCCAGCAGCCATTTCAAAATAAGTTCTCGAGCGTATTTAGTCGTATTGCCACCATCAGTTCGAACCTGTCAGAGTTGTTTAAATTTCGACGCCCCGAGATCATGGATATAGGTTATCTTCGATCATGACAGAAAGCGTAGACAATTTGATACCAACCGATATGGTTCGTTGTTCCTGGCACTTTTTCCGAGCGGTACGGGTGCGATGTACGAACGACAGTTGAATATTTGTGGTTGTTTGCTGTAATGAGTCTCCCGCGACCCAAGCGTTGTTTTCCGCACGCCCTTGACAACGACATTGAGACAGAGGTGCTCCCTTTGAGAAGAAACATGCTAACCACCAGAAGAATACTGATACCGAGGTACGGAAGCAGACACGATTCCGAGTCAGCGCTGAGCGCACTCGACCAATTTAGACTAAGTTAGTGGTACTTTTCCGTAAGCTCCGTCGGCGAGTTCCTGCCTTCCCCTGAACCAGCCTCAGACTGACAAGGTTTCCCATTCAAAAAAAAAAGATTACCGTAGGCTCCACAGAACACAACAGAACTCTACCTCACAGAACAAGTTGCTCGCACCGACACACGTCCTCACGATGCAATACAACCATGCGGGGAATTCTGAAACTTCTTTGACATCGCTTGAGAACTCTTATCTGCAAACATCCCGCCACCGGGCGAACAGGCACCCGCTCATAGATCTCTCATCCCCGAAAATAACGGGTCGGAAGAAACAGTCCACTGTACACCCGAGTATCCGTACCCTCCCGTGTCCGGTCCGTCATTTATCTGATAGACAGACTGACGCTGCAGTGCCTTTGAAGACCACACGCACATGTATTGCCAATCTCCGTGACGTTCCGAGCTCTAGGAGATGAGAAGACAACTATGCCGTACGGTTTCTAATACGAGGTATATCGATTGTCGTATTTGGTATCCATTGTACAACTCACACCGGCCCGCTCTTAACGACAAACTATAGACCCGATTTTGCAACATCCTAACCACCTCCTCAGGGCTGTGAAAAGACTGTCAATGACGTTGTTGCGGCGTACTGTCGGTTTGCTCACTCCATGGCACCGGTGCCGTGGTTAGGCACTTCACAGGCTGACTCTCCGCGGCATCCTAACGGTGAAGTTCTCTATCGTGACGTATACCCGCAAGGCATAATAGTAGGCCTGGACCGTTGAGATGGATGTCCAGATAAGCGAAGACTCCCTGATCTATCCTCAGTGGGAGCAATTATCAATATCATTGTTACCGTGGAACCCGATCTCGCAATGCAGCGCCAATAGTACTTATCCGAACGGAATATGCAGTGCTCCTTCAAGGAGCGTTGCAGTACTCGCACGGATGGTAGGATTCCTAACTTTCCGGAGCCCTCCAGAACTTCCTTTCTGCTACGTCGATGATCACACGAGAGGTGGGTGAGTTAAGTTGACCTTGGCAGGACTCTAGCTTCCCCACACTCGACAAGTGCGCGTGCCAGGGTTCATTCAACCATGTTCTTAACCTTTCTAGTCGAGTGACGCCGCCTTCACGTTAGCAGGGCTCAAAAGATGTGACGGAGCTTTCAAGCCTTTCCCTTTTCCGTCAGAATGAGGCAGTGCTCTTCCATGGCTGGTGGTGCTAGAAACTTTGAATAGGTTGCGTGACCATTCCAGCACTCGCCTAATATCCATAAGAAGAAGCAAATAAGAAATGTATCTGTGATGGATAAGTACATGGTGACGTGGTCCATGCACGCCGGACTGCCCGCAAACCACAAATGCGGTTCAAGAAGCCACGGCTCCCGGTTATCGATCGTCCGGGACGCATACGAATGCGAATCGATTAAAAGGAATTATTATCACCCAACTTTGGGCCCCAGAAAGATTACGACTCTAAGGATGCCATTTTAAATGAATACGGGATAGCGTAAATGAGTGTATAGATGTGGATATCCAGGTTCGTAGCAGCTCCACGGACCCCTTGGAGTTGGCTTTTCTTTTGTCTTACCTCAACATGGGCTCATGATTTCATTGTAAGACGTTGGTCATTCGTGATGTACTGGTACGATCTACTCTTTTCAATTCTCTCGAGGGAGATGCGATTGCCCTCTCCAATGATCACGTTGTCTTTGATCTCCGCGACTGACAAGGATCCCTTTCCCGCCTCTGCACCTCACAAAGAACCGAATTGCTTCCGTTAGGCTCTCCCAAGGTCCGAGGTCTGATTTCATAGAAGGGTGTCAATAATTATTTATTTTACCTTCTCCTTTTTCATTACATATATTTCATACGATACTGTACAATATACCGAGTGGAGGATTTTTCTTTCTTCCCCCTCGGCGATACAGCTCAAGAACTATGCGTAGATAAAAAACAATAATAATTTGGTGACGTGCCAACAAAAGACAACAACGACAAAAAGAGTCTAACTGGTTATCGTTCCGCACCGTTCGAGTTTATCCCAAAATGTAGCGGCCGGCGTTTCAATGCCTCCTCATTGCTTGTTGGCAAGTCGGACACACGCTGTTGATATTCGGAGCTATATCAACAGGGAGTGAGCGATTATAAGCAATGAATATGATAGATACGTACAATATTGCTGAGGATATTGCCGGCTATGGTATCAGCAAAAATGAAGACCGACGACCCGGCAAGATCAGTCGATGGATGGTCCGAGAGAAGGACGGGGAAATCGTACTATTGCCAGCAGGTCTGTTTGCATTGCGGGGGTGCGCAATCGTGAGGGTGGTTGGGGCTGAATTTGCAGTTGCGATTCTCGCAGACAATCTGCCAGAAGGCCCGGGAGAGGTTAGTGACAATGAAGAACGTTGGAAAGAGTGGTGACGAACGAGTTCTTCAGGCTGCGTTGCGGGTCAGTTGAGCGGCACCAGCGAACAGGAGACGGGAGGAGATGGCTTACTAGGGTGAAAGCGTGGCCACAAGCAAGGTAAACGTTGCGAACGCTGGAAAGGTAAGTATACGTGAGCCACGCGATGCCGACGGCCGCCGGTCGGCTAGAACACTCACTGTCTCCAGCGGCACATAGTGGATCGTGAGGTGAGGTTAAGTTAAGTTAAGGTGGATGAAGAGCTTATAAGTTATCGAGGAGGAGGAGCAATGTGATGGAACGGACGGGCTCTTAGTGCCTTTATACCATTGTAGAGATGCTATGAGATCGTCATTTGGACGAGTAGAGCAATGAATGCGTCAGGGGGCACACATTAAGGTTTAACAGTCTGCCGCCGCATCTGTGCCAAACGAGAACAGATTACGCCGCGTCCGTGGTTAACGAGAGAACGAGGTGAGAGAGAGAGGCGGAATGAAATGCCGTGCGTCATTTGATAGGTTTGATAGGGTTTCGCAGGAGCTTGTTGTCGTCGAGAAAGACTAATCGAATAAGGAACACGATATCAAATCAGTTCAGGTCGTCAGAACAGGAAAAGCCGGGTCGTTTGACCCAGAACGCGCCCGAAGTCAGGTTACACGAAATTGGGTGTACTCGGGGACAGCCACCGATTTAGGATAAATGAACTAGCCGTCGGCGAGGTTGAGGCGCTATGAAACCTAGTTGAACGTGTAACCGCCCTGGCTCACAAAATTTTGAGGGAAAAAAAGCCTGTGTTGAGCAGCCCGATCGATTTGGAATCGGATGGCTTGAGCAGTAGTAACTTGGTGTAACACACTCGCTGTCGTCAGGTCGTTGCGTCCCCTGCATATGACTGTAACGGGGCCGGATGGATGAGAAACATGAATGCCATAACGATGTAATTAACGGGGAACTCTCCGCTGTGAGTTGACCTGCAACTGGAGTCCGCTTTGATAGAAATATGAAACGTCGAGTAGATTCAATGAAGCAAGAGGGGTCGACATGCCTCGTTGGGTGATCGTCTGGTATAAAAACTTTGTTGTTTTTGTTTGCACTGCTGACTAATGATGACATGGCGGTAGGAGATCCTGTTCGGAACAGCCGTTAGGTTAGCACTCGCTGTGTATCTCCAACGCTCCCAGGCTCTATTGTTGCGAGTGGATTCAACATTGCAGCAGCAGGCGAACGCAATGACAAGATCAGATCAGACGCTTATAGTGCCTTCATCTATCTCGAAGGAGAAACAAGCAAAAATTTTCTACGAACACGGCACGGTAAGCCCGCGCCTCCGAGTCGACGAGTTGTTGCCGTTCTTGATGACCGGAGCTTGTTCGCTCCCATGTGCACAGGACGCATTACAGTTAGCGCATTTGGTAGCCAATATGCAAGAAGAAAAGGCGTTACGGAAGGCAGAGAGACATCATCAGCCACAGGTGACCAACTCCTCCGGTTTGATGAGTCCAGCCAAAAGGCAATAGGCTCACTATCCGGTGTTTCCGTTGGGCAGGCCGGCAAACCTCGAACTGAGCGGAAGAACGGGGACCGCACGAGCGAGAAGAGAAAACATTTGGTAAATCGCCAGATAGAGCATTACGATTGCGCTATTTCTAATTACAACTATGATTTCCAGGAGGACGTCAAGGTTATAATCGCAAAACGTCGAGCCGATGCGAAGAAGGCAAGGACCCGGAAAGGGTCCAACAGTCGGTTGCGACAACACGATGATGCCAGAACCGCCGCTCCTGCAGGCAGCACGGGTGCCGTGCCTCGAAAAAGAGTATCATTTGCTTGACTGCTCGATCCATCAGTCCTCGCATTCCGAGCTGTCCAGTGTAATGCGCCAACGAGCGATCTGATCGCAATCGTTTATTGCTATCCGCCAGGATTCTGCTGCGTTGAGGGGAGAGGTGATTGCCGGAGTGACCGAGTACAATGCCTTCCACCCAACTTTCATAGCAATCAACCGCCCCCTGGTATGCATTGTGGACCCCGAAGATCAGCGGAATGTGAAATGCAAGCTACAGTTGGTAGTAGCTAGGGTCTTGCTATGAAGGGGAATGCGTGCAATGACAGATACGTCTGAATCCTTCTCCCGTTATTCGAACGCGTCCGGATCTTGAGTGGATGTATATACTAGGCCCATATGAAGGAACTTGTCATGGCTATTAGCCTGAAACGCTTACGGAGTCTGCCGGTACAGCCACATGTAGCCAATTAGCGTTGTATTGTTACCAAATAACTTATGCGCAGTCTAGACCCGCACCACTGCCGTTCAATTGATCTACTTTTCGATCTTCTTTTATCTTTTGCGTCTCGAGCATATGTAAATTATGAGTGTGAAGGAAGTTGCAATAAGACCCAGGATTGCATTATGTAATCAACCTAATCAGCTTACATAATACTTGGTTCACCACCCCTCTTGTCGACTCGCGTTGCGCACCAGCGCTCGTCTACAACCATCGTTGCGAAGTTTGGTAGGTACCTTCTCATTATTTCTTTTGTTGTTCCTGCTGAATCTGGGCCAACTAGTTACTTTGCAATAGGGTATCTAATATCTCAGTTTTTACAAAGGCATCCAATGTCTCTCTACACCCCCGTCTTTCCTTCTCTTCATCAAGTCGACGGCACGCGAGAGGGTCTCCAAGATAACAATTCGACGAGTGCTACCGGAAAGCAACGAAACTATGTCGAGTTCTTGCGCGACGTCCACCTCTTCCTTTCCACTCAAAGCGACGTGTTGTCTCCCCCTTCTCGACCGAACTCCCCTACATTTGAGCGCCGTGTTCAAAAAGTGAAGGACGAAGTACAGGATATATTTAGCGCGACAGGAGGAGAGTTGATGATCGGAAAGTGGACGCGAGTTAGTCAAACGTTGAAGCTCGGATGCGCAAGAGGAAGGCGTTGGGCGGTTCCCAAGCATGAGCTGCGCAAGCTCGGGGAAGACACAAATTGGATACTGCCGGACGAAGAATCCGAATGGATCGAATGGGAAAAAAAGCGGGAGAAAAATAGACGGCTCAAGGGAACGACGAACAATCTGTCTCAGCAAGCCGGCAACTGGGTTGCTTCCGTGTCACCACCTAACGCGCAGAATACGAATCCCGAGCGCGCAAACATCGCAGAGTCAAGTCAGCCTGGCAATAAGACGCGTGAATGGCGTCCTCCGCACGTCTCCCCCACCGTCCTGCGTGCTGCCAAGGAAAAGGTTAAGAAGTGGCAGGCGTCTGTGTCTTCCGAGGTGCTGGATAGCACCGCGAGCGGCTCTTTACCCTCTTCCGACGTGGCGACTGCAACAGTCACCCTATCACAACCCAAGACTGGAGTGCCACAGCGAAGTCGCACCCTTGACTTCAATGTCGTGAAACCAGTTGCCAAATCAATTGTCGGCAAGAGGGGAAAAAGTTCCCTATCGCAGCCGACCGTCGGGGGTTCTTCAACCCCCGTACCTTCGAAATCACCTAAATCTTCGAAAGCATCCAATGTTCCAGAAGAGACGAAAGATAGGCCATCCCTGGGTGCCTCATCCGTAAAGGATGATACGCCCAAGATTCGAGATGTACCGGAAACGGTGAGACACGTTTACGCGAAGCAGCTCCTATTTGTCTGATTCCCGTCTGCGTAGCCGTATCTTCCACCATCGTTCCCAGCACATCTGAAGACATCTACCCCGCTAGCTAGTTCTGCGATAGTTGTTCGAGCGAAGCCGTCACCCATCTTGCCCATCCCTGCATCCTTATCAACGCCACCGCCGTCAGTATCTGCGGATCCTCCTGACGATCGCCAGCTCATTTCGGCGGAGCCCCATGTTGCCGATGTGCGGTCTTCTCACTTTACACCAGTTGAACTTGTGCAGGTAAAACGATCTCAGGCGCCGTCGACATCATTGGATGGTGTTGCGGATGACTCCGTTGTTGCCCCGCCGGCCGCCAAGAGGCCAAGGACCGTATTCGAGAATCGCTCCACTCCTGTTCCTGAACATCCACAGCGGAAGTCGTCAAATGGGTCTCACACCCGAGATAACCCAAACTCTGGCATAGCTCCCTACGAAGGATACAGCATGGGCTCCCATGAGATAGCGTTTGGCGCACCACTAACTCCTGGTAAAAGTGATAAGCCTGTTGCCGGCGCTGCTTCATGGGATGTTCCTGGAAATATTCGGTCTCCAGCGAAATCTGTCAAGTCCTACTTCTCTGCGCCAGATTCAGATCCAGCGGAATCCCCGATGCAAGCAAACCTGTTGCTGGAGTCTCCCATCAGTCCTATGCTCTCGTACGCCCAGAACCCGAGTGGGTTTATGCCCCAAATTACGTCCACCCAAATTCGGAAGGGATCTCCTACGCCTGATCGGAGGAACGGCGGCGCATTTGGGATGGGGTATAGCTCGCAGTTTGATGTCGAAAGGCACGTGGATCGTGTAAGCGAGTTGCTGGAAAAAGACGTGGACATCGACGGGTGGTTGCGGGACGTGGGGACGGTGGATACGAGCCAAGGTTAATAGGAGTAATTATGAGCAAGTTGGGCACACGTGTACACCATTTACGAGTAGGCTATGAAGAGAATCAAAAGGGCTGAGAGCGGGCCTAAAAGGCAGTGTGAAGGAGGCTCCAAGCCACGGCCTCGAGGCGGCCTGGACGCGCTATTAATGTCACGTGATCTGGGTACTTGTTCGATATCAGCGCACGGCCGTCTTGATTCTTCAAGACTACAGAGCCTCATCGCCGTCACGAACGATGAGCAGGAGGGACTCGCGCCCCTCCTTGAACGTCAGGCAGAACGACGCACTCGCAGAGTTTGAGAACTGTAAGGCTCTTCCATTCTCTACCTCTGCAGGTCAGGTCAGTTGACCATGTGGCAGTTAAGAAGAAGTTTCTGCTCGCGAACAAGCACATCACCAAGTACGCTTTTTCGTTCGCGGGCAACACTTATTTACTTTCGCACTTTCAGGCTCAATTCGACACTCAGCGTTCGCATAGAAGAACTCCAGGCCGAGATATCTACCCTATACGTCGAGAATCTACGTCTTCGCGCTTCCGAGATTGCGCTCGCTACGCAGCTCAAGAAGGAACAAGAGAAGTCAAGGAAAGTTCTCGCAGATGCGGAAGCTGCGGTACGCCCCCTTCCTTGTCCTGTGGCACCGTCGCCGTTTCCACTCACGTCCCACCCACCCACTACCCCACTGCAGACGTCGAATCTCTCGAAACATCTCGTCTTCTTGCGACAGTCCCTGAACATCGCGCCGGGCCATCCCACACCACCGTTGGAGCCCAGACCACCACCGAAAGTGCGCCGACGACCCATGCTGGATCAGAATGCATCACCCCAGATGCCACGACTTTCCCGCGCTCCGAATTTCCCGGGGATCCACGAGGACGACGAGGTGGGGTCTTCTTCCCGAGAGGCGGACGAGGATGAGGTTGTGCACGTCAGCTCTTCGGCGGCAGCTCGCCGGCGAACAAAGGAAAGACCGTCATCGTCGTCGTCGTTGTCTTCTTCTCGCGTGCCGGTGCCACCTCTCCCGCCATTGCTAACGCCACTGCATGTCAGCTTGGTAGAGCGCGAGTCCTCGTCCTCGTCCTCTCTGAAACGCAAGACCAGTCGAAGGCAGAGCGGGCTGCTTTCCGTCAATACCGACGTCGGGACGTCGATGAGATCGGAGAGGCTTGAGGGACCAGTGCATCCAAGGGCGTCTAGCCCCGCCCTAGGCTCGCCACAGCGGAGGAACGCGGGACTGGCTGAGGACGATGAAGAAAGAGAGGTCGATGAGATGATCAGTGCAGGATTGGGTCCCTCCGAGGAGCTGGACTTCGACCCCCGACCAAGGAAGGAAAGGAAGGAAAGGAAATCGAAAGCAGTGGAGAGGGAAGTTGTTATTGAGGATGCCGATGTTGGGAGGACGAGAGTGAAAGAGAGGAGGAGGCGCAGGGAAGATGAAGGCTCTGGGTTGAAAGACGTCACCAACTCGCCGAGAAGTCGTACCATTCTCCCGCCATTGGACACCCACTCATCAGGTGCGCATGCATTCTAGCCATCTCTGACTATTATAACGTGTGACTTGACTTTCTGGTCAGGAAAAGATCGAGATCGACAGTGCACGCCAGAGACGGACGCCCCAACTTCCGCAGCGACTTCTGTCATCACTTCTCGAACCTTCTTGTCGACTCCTGCCACTACGCCTATGACCACCCCTCAAGTATCGCAGTTATCAACACCTCGTACGTCAAGTCCAGTGCCTATTGGAGCTACCTCGGCGTCCGAATCGGAGGCACCTACTGGTGGCCGTGAGCGTCGGATGCGTAAGAGTGTCAATTATGCCGAACCTAAGCTGAACACGTGAGTCTCGTCGAAAAGGGGGTCCACACAGCCTCCACGAGATCGCCGTGCAACTGACACTTGTACGTTGTTCCCAGGAAAATGCGGAAGCCCGACCCGGTACCTCCGGCTCCCGTCACTGCAACCGCCCCGAAGAAGCGTGCTTCGACGACTACGGTGCATAGCGACGACACTGACGGTCGGTCGTCGGTGGATGGTTCCTCCCGTCGCCCGGTCTCGCCTCTACAACCTCCCGCGCCGAGGCCGTTGACGGTGACATCGAACTCTTCTTCGACGAGCGCCGCTGGATCCTCGGTCAACCGTAAGAAGTCGCGTTCGTTTATACCGATTGACGAGGACGAAGACGAGAGCGATGGCACACAAGCGGACGGCGAATATGGCAACGGGTGGGTTAATACGGACGGTCGACGACGAAGTTCCCATAGCACCGCTGCGCGGGGTAGCAGCAGTCTTCGTAGGGTGCTCGAAGCCGACGATGCGAGGCGGCACAGCCTTGCCGTATGACATGTATGATTGACTCTTCTTGTCGTGCTCGTGATGTTGTGCCCTCCTCCCGTTCCCTCCTCTTTCTTAGGCTTATTCTATCCCTGTTGACAGCAAGTATTGAACCACCGATACGAATACGATACGACACGATTACGATACGCAACACCCTCATCGTATGTAATTATAACTTTGATCTTTTTCTTCTTTCTTCCTCTCTTTCTTCTTCTCTCCTCTCTGAATGACCAAAATTGTGACGAATTTTTTACGACGTAATTTACAATGTTGTTAGAGCAACATACATAATATCTTACACACACGGATCGCAAAATCCGCGCTGTCGAGCCCTATGTACGAACTACGAACTACGGACCGGGGGTCTGGGCTTTCCTGCCGGCACTGTCAAACAGTGTGAGCAGTGGAAATATGTAAACACGTCGTTCATATTGATAAGCCATTCAGTTGATCGTACGGCAGTTGAGCGTCCATTCCGGCGTTCGATCCCGGCCATCCCGAAGTTCTCGACACACCGCATAAGATCATGTATTGAGAATCATATCGAGAGGTAAGCTATACATGCCATACCTGTATGATTGGCCTGCCATGCAACAAAACAATTGAATGTTTCGATGGTCTCACCGCTCAGCGATCCTTGTTACGCTTTCCTCTCTTCTTCTTGCGCTGATCACGCGTGCCAAAGTTACCCCCAAAACTGTTCATTACATCCTCAACGTTGGGGTATGCGGTCTCAGCTCCCATGTTGCGAATTAAACGGTCGAAGATCACGACCCAGATGGCTCGATCGAGCGCAAGTTCTTGGTACTCTTCGTTGCGTGGGAAGTAGATCTCAGTGGGCTTGCACAACCACTGGCACATCCATTTCTTAGACTAGTCCTAATTCTTTTATGGATGGCCATCACATTCAGAAAAATTTACCACCCACGTGAGACACTGTTGGAAACGACCATAGGTTCTAAACATGACGTGAGCGAAGTCCAGGATGAAGCCGATCACAACGAACGTGTTCTCTAAAACCCCGACGTCCAATAGGAACCTATCGGAGTCGGGTACCGGAAGTAGATGTGGATAGACCGTTCAACGCGTTGGCTTCGAGCTCCCCCCTCACCCTCCAAGTCACAGTGATCACCGAGTACTCTACGTCCTATTCTTCAACGAGATACGCACACGCTTTCTAGAGATGGCAACAGAGAACACAAAAGGTTATGAAAACATCCGAGAGAGATTCGACCGCTTCAGGATCCTTATCATCGGGCGGGCAAATGCTGGCAAGACAACCATTCTCCGCGCAATCTGTAACTCTACCGAAAACCCGGAGGTGTATGACGGAAAGGGCGACAAGGTGCGAACCTAGTTTGATATTTTAGATGACTGGTGTACCAAAGCATGCAAGCAGATCGATCTGACACAGGTTGAGGGATCCGAGTGGGTGAGCGGTACCGCTACATATTGGACCCAGACATGATGCACATTTTGATCAATGGATGTTGATGTTTCTAGCGCGGAGAGCACAATATCGAGAACGAATTGATCTTCCGGAGCAACAACAAATTCGTCTTCCATGACTCGGCAGGCTTCGAAGCTGGTTCTGAGCATGAATTCCTACGATTGAAAGATTTCATTAGTGATCGTGCAAAGACAACTTTTCTCAACAAACGCATTCATGCCATTTGGTATCTTTGTCCCTGAGTAGTATTCCGGAAATAGCTATTGACTAGTGATTACTTTGTACAGGTACTGTATTCCAATGGATACGCTTGGGCGTGCAATCCAACGTTCTGAGGAACGGTTTTTTAGTGAATGTGACACTGGAAAAAGTGAGTTTATTTTGCTCAAAATCTCATCTAGTTCCAAAGATTTAGCATGTGTAGTTCCTGTTGTTGTGGTGTTCACCAAATATGATGCCCTATTGCCTGTAGCCATGAGTGAACTATCTTATGCTGATCGAAAGCTGCCGCCGGATGAAAAGATGGCAAAGGCGCAGTCACTTATTGATCAAATTTTTGACAAAGCTGATGTATGGGGCCGTCTCTCTGAATTGAAGCATGCACCAAAATACAATGTTCGGATTGGAGGTATGTTTGTGTCTTTTATGGATGCTCCAGATGGAATTAGACTGCATGGAAGGGATAAACAAGTCCAATGAAGGATGTAACATCTTGTTGGAGATTACAGCAAGTGCTTTGGGTGAAGAGGCTCTGCAAATTCTATTTGTGACTGCCCAGGAAACAAATATGGCACTATGTATCAGATATGCACTTAAGGAGTAAGTAACTTAAGATGGTATGTTTTTGATGGGCTAATACATTAATATGAGGACAGAATTATCACAGTGATAGACACACTGTCTGATTCTACATTTCTAGTGCATAATACACAGAAGATAAATGCTAGAGGAATTGCAAGATGGTTTCCACACTTTTGGGTAAGATAATATGGATTGAGATGAGCTTTTACATGGAAACATCAATATTCTAATGATTTGCTATTCTTCTGTGAAAATGACAGAGAGTGAGTTGTGGATGGTGGAATAATTGAGAGTGGTGATGCTGATGATGTCATGTCCATTCATTCATCATTCTGCTCTGCAAATGACAGCCAGTGAGTTGTGGATTGTGGAATAGTTGAGAGTGGTGATGCTGATGATGCCATATCCATTCATCCATCATTCTGCTCTGCAAATGACAGCCAGTGAGTTGTAGATTGTGGAATAATTGAGAGTGGTGATGCTGATGATGCCATGTCCATTCATCCATCATTCTGCTCTGCAAATGACAGTATGTGAGTTGTGGATTGTGGAATAATTGAGAGTGGTAATGCTGATGATGCCATGTCCATTCATCCATCATTCTGCTCTGCAAA
This sequence comes from Leccinellum albellum, assembly GCA_038090015.1. NCBI lineage: Eukaryota > Fungi > Basidiomycota > Agaricomycetes > Boletales > Boletaceae > Leccinellum > Leccinellum albellum. The sequence continues at coordinate 46,836 of JBBPLX010000130.1, forward strand.
TGACAGTATGTGAGTTGTGGATTGTGGAATAATTGAGAGTGGTAATGCTGATGATGCCATGTCCATTCATCCATCATTCTGCTCTGCAAATGACAGTATGTGAGTTGTGGATTGTGGAATAATTGAGAGTGGTAATGCTGATGATGCCATGTCCATTCATCCATCATTCTG
>JBBPLX010000131.1:0-10201 GCA_038090015.1 Leccinellum albellum
TGCTGTGTGGCAAAACGAGAGGAATTGCCGCTGGTTGTGCGGGACGGGGTGACGACGACGCCGAAACAATCTTTGCTGTGAGATCCTCGATACCAGGAGGGGTGGGGGGAGAGGCAGACGACGCTGGTGATGTCGAGGGTGAGTACGATGGTGAGGGTGTATCGGGTGTAGTAGGGGGCGTCATGTACGCCGCAGAAGGGTTTGGGGGAGGGGGGAACACAGGCTTTGGGGGCGATGGATATCTCTGCCCGTATGAGGGTGACGGGCTGGTACCCGATGATGCGGCGAATGGGTTGGCGGTAGGTGGAGGTGTCGACTTCTTCGTCGATGGGAGTATATAAGTGGGGTAAGGGCCGGGACCGACGAAGTCTTTGCGGATCATATCCTCGAACTCTTTCAGCGTGATGGGATCGACGTTGAGCTCCCACTCGAGGTACTGGCACATCTCTCTTTCCATCTGGTTGATCTCGCGCAACTGGAACATACCCTGCGCCACTATTGACCAGGACTTGTTTGAATAGGTATCGTCGCAGATCACCTTTGAAGCGAGCATGAATGCGGATATAAACAAGCGATGTCCCGACGATCCCCGAGCGGTCGGAAAACGCGCCTTGAGCCGCTGCAACAGAACGAGGGCGGCAAAGGTAACAGACGAATGCAACTTTGTGCGGTGCAGCGCATAGGCGATGAAGTGCAGAAGCTTCACGGTCGAGTTGGAAGACGACGGGGGATACTCCGGACACGCGAACAGATGGGTAATGAAGCGACCACATAACTTGGCTGTTTGCTCGTGACCGTAGAAGGGGTCCTGCCTGCTCGAACTGGGCTGTGTCGAGGCTGGTTTGGTCGAAGGTGCCTGGGAAGGAAATTTAGATATTGCCGAATGAGGCGGTTGTCAGTACACACCGGGGGTTGGGGGTATGTGTGTCGAGGATGGGAAGCGTTGTGGGTTGACCTGAATGGTGATGGATGACCTGGGACAAGTGGACCGTGTACGGCTGCCATGGACTGGAAGAAGAGACGTAGGTGGGGATAGACGAAGCACAGCGACGGAGGAGGGCTACTAGTTCGGAAGCACTGTTGGGAAGAGCAACGACTGAGTATATAAATCTCGAGTCCCTGAGAACGGGAAACACAAGGTTTCAAAATGTCCGAACGCAGCAAGATTCAAGATCCTCCAAAAAAAAATTGAATATTATGTAACTAAAACGTGCCGAACCGCGCCCAACCGAGCGAAGCCGTGCAGAACGCCCTAGTTTTTTGGGACCTTGGCCACCGCGCCGGTGCGGCACATATTATTTGCACCGCCAAAATATTATTAAAATGAAACAATGGAAAACTTACCGTGGGAAACGGGCCGAGTAAGTCTCGTTGCAGGCCCTGCAGCGTGCACTCTCGTCTGTCTTCGCTTGCTTGCCTCGAGGACGGCGAGAAGGATTCTTGACAAATCGCGTTATCCACAGGCGTGGGTGATCGAATGCACTGCGCGTGCTCTGTATACAGTGGGATCGAATGGATGCGCCACACGGCTTAGTCGGTCGGGGGGAGAGCTCCATGGCTCCCCACTCCATCTCCTTTTATATGTGCTTGCGCGCTGCGGGAAACAAAGGCTGCCTTCAACGGCGAAACCTTGACGGACATGCTGACAACAACGTCCGGTAAATGGTGACGCTTCCTCCAGAATCGCACAGAAGTTGAATTTCCGGCCGGATGTTACGATCCGCGTCACGCCAAAATGCGCTGCCACACCTCCCGAACCAGCTCGTCGGTTCATCGCTTTTCCTGCATAGCACATTTCAAAGCAAGCTATCCCTTCTCCGTCTCCCTACACCTTGCGATACAACCGGATCGACGCTCGGTCAGGCCCAGGGGCTCTCCACAATTCGACTCCGGAAAGCAACTTACTCTCATCCCGGCCCCCCTTCATCTTTTCCCGACCGATTTCACGCGAACACCCATCCCATCGTCATCACTGTCTTCTCATCAATAGCTTCACAGCCGAGGCTACTGCCCTTCGGCCGTCCATGTCATTTCCGTTCGCCCATTCCAGCACATTCATTCCGATGACATTTCCTGCGTTATCAGCTGTTCGAGCTCAGTGAAGCTGGTAACAACACTAGTACTGTATAGAATTCCGTAGCATCGGCTTAGCACTCCAAGTTCCTCTGCCGTCCGCCAGACCGTCACTGACTCACTAAATCGGTCCGTTTTGGCTCACTCTCCTGTATTACCTATTTTGACGACCTCGTTTAGAAGCACACCCCACATGTGCGGAGGATCAGATTCAAATCATGTTATTTCACGGAACTATTTTGGCTTCCCTGGCTTCTGCCTCGCATATCAAGGCAGGCGTGCTCCGAATCTGATTTTACGTTCGACTCAAGGACCTGCCATGGTTGGCGTTTGTGCGTGGTTGATTATCACTATATGACTCCTTGCTACTCCCACTCCGAATCGCACTTCCCCACGCTACCAACGCTGCCGTGAACCAGAATGGTTGGACGAACGTTGGTCATAGTGTCCTCCATCGACATAACATCCAAAGCGGTGGAACTCGTCCCTCACTGACACCTTGCCCTGATTCCTGGGTTATTTCCCGTAACGTTCAACCCAGCCCCTCGATTAAGTATCATGCTATAGCTAAAAGACTGGTAGTGGCTCAGACAGCCGCCATGGGAATGGCTCCCTCCCTTTAAGGGGATGAATGATATGATGATCCCAGGACAACGCCGTAAATTAGACATCGGTGAGAGGCTCACTCTACATACGGCCCGGAAAGTAGACAAAGAACTGTCATCTATTTGGCTTGCTGTCCTCCCCGAGTTCAGACACTATCCACATCCGTGCGACCTCAGTTGGCGCGTCATATCATAACTCTTTTATCATCTGTGTAATTGTTCGTCTGGCGCGCCCCCGAACCCTGCGACTCGGACTTGTTCAAATTCCTGATTGATTGGGCGATTGCCGGTAGCCTCGCGGCGCTGTCTTGACAGCGGTGGCAGATCTCGTTTATCAACGCTTGGACTCTCGTGCATATGCCAGATCATGACGCCATCGTTCGGTGTTTCTCATTCATATTCATATCAGTGTCGAGTCTGACGTAGTCAGGTTAAAGTGGAAAGATAAGGCGAGTACGTGGATGAAAAGTGAGTGGGATAACGAGTCCATTCCACCGCACAGCCCCCGACTGTGCGGCCCTCGGAGTCGGAGAATGAGAAGTAGACCTTATCGACGTCGGATGAAGTCATGGCTTCTTCGTACACGAACACTCATTTATCATCACGGACGTGGCTTGCGGATGTGGTTCCAAACGCTTGTGTGAGACGAGCTGATGCGGATCAAGTTGGACGACGAGCGGATTCCTACCGAGAAGGAGACATGGCGCGCGCGAAGTTATTCGGGTCGGATTTGCCAGCGATACTGCATCGTATTCGAAGGGGGACGCGGAAGTTGGTCGTACTTCAATCTGACTGTGACAAGTCAAGCGCCACTCGATCGGTGACGGTTATCCTCCCGCCCTCCATGCTACCGAATGTAGAAATCTGCTAACTGCTGGAAGGAGTAGCTTGACGTAGGTTTGCTGACGCGCTGACATCCCCAGTTTCAAGTCTTAGGTGGTGTGCATGACAAGTAATGTGCACACTGCCACTGATAACTCTCGTTGGCATCCGTAAGTTCAGCAACAGCTGTCTCGATAGGCCGTTAACTCACGGAATGTCTAGAGAGTCGAAAGTTCACTCTGACACTGACTCTGACGTGGCAACTTGTCAATCTCAAGGGGTCTCATGCATGTAAATGGATAGGCTCTTCGATCTCATGTCCCTCAGAGCATGGCATGACGCTCATGCTTGGGCTCAGTTCCAGAGACGCGTTCGATGAGCGAACCGTATCATGCAACTTATCCGTTCCCTCCGCGGAACCTTTTTCGGGTATCTGTTCCTTGGCGACCCGTTGCGAAGTACTTCTTACTTTCGATTCCGTCTAACAGTGAATGATTGAATTTCTCGACTCAAACTTCCCTACTGGATTCACTGCAATTATCCTGATTCAAAGCCTGTCGTATATATGCGCGGCTGTTGACTATATTCCCGACGATCCCGCCCTGCATTGATGGCGCCGCCGCAGGCAGGGCCCAGTGGATGCCGTCCCAAACGCTAAGGCTCGCGTCATTCTAAATTGATCTCGATCAGACGTGCCTGATGTGGCGCGCTTGTACTGGGTTGCATCCGCTGCCACAGAGTGGTTCGTTTCAAAATTACCTTCTCCTTGCCAGACAGCCCCTAGCGAACCAATATGTCACTGTCTCCCTCCAGGACTATATGAGATGTCATAACGTGAGAAGTACGTTTCTGACAGAATCAATAGTCACTTGTTTGATGCAGTGGAGGCGTCCGCGACGCCACAGATAACAAACCACAAACGGATTCTTCAAGTTGCTTCACCGCAATGAAATGCGACCTCTCCTTTCCAGCGCGTATGACTCGAGGTTCTTCGTCTTCCCAGCCTCTATCTAATTTGTGGCTATCAGTGGTACATCATACCAGCCTCATGCTGGCATGCTGATGACCGGGTATTCATCAAGTACAGCATGCCCTGGATTTTTGATATGGGCGCCTCCTGGCAATGGTACGCACTTGCGACTCTCGTATCTCGTATCATCTCGTACAAGGCCGTGAACAATGGATGAATGACGAGTTCTACAGTCCACATTCGATGGATTCCGTCGACCGGTCAGGACGCATATACCGTCATGCAACCATGACGAGAGGGCGAGCCCGCTCAACCTTCGCTACCGTCGCGAACAGTACTAGTGATGCGGTGTTCCTGGCGTGCGACCACACCGGTCTTTTGGATTATATGCGGGCATCGACTATGAATGCGCCGTTGCCTCACGTCAATTGGCCAGTGTGTGATGCATGTGAGCGGGATATGACCTGTCCTCCGCCTCCGCTGAGCGCACAGGTCGTTCCCTCGGCCATCCTTGTGGGGATACAAGTGATATGCGAACCAGCCTACTTTATCCGTGGACGTTCCCGTGCCTACGGATCATATCCAGGAACAACTTTTTTTTCCACAGAGTGAACCGACCAGGGGATGTCCAAGGAATTTGGTATTACCATTTATGCGGAAAGCTCATGTGGGTCGCCTCCCGTGTCCGCGTAACGGTGGCCAGCACGTTTTTTTGATCACGTTTCGAGATCCCCCGTCTTCTGCTATCTATGGGTTGTCGATGGAAGTTGCGGTTGAGTCTATCATACCGTAAGGCGGAGAAGATCCCTCGACGAAAGATGGGCGCCACCATGGCCTGGTTCAATTCCGCGGAGGTAGATGGGCTCATTACAATCAAGGTCTAAAACTGACCTACAGTATCATCTTATCTTTTTTCTGTTGACCTCTCCGCGCCGCCCAACACCCGTCTGCCGTGCCACCCGTGGTATCTAACTGCCCGGGTCGGAGCGCGCTGGTTCGCCCGCCTGTCCCGGCTGCATGCTATCGGAAACGAAGGCAAGGTCGAAAAAAAATGTGGTGCGAACCTAACCTTCAAAGAGACGTCGACCTTTGGTATGATCTAGACCCTTCGCCTCCACATTCAATATCAGCGAACGGGCTTACCATGCGGGACACGTACAAGTGACTATGCATTCCCTCCTGCATGTGGCGCTGATGCGGCGCTACTGACTGGGTGGCATATGCAAAGAGAAAGTGGCATGCCTCGAGGTAACAGAGTTTGATGGCGAGCGCACAAACGTGGAAACTTGGACGTTTGAACGCCCACCATTCCACGTCTGTCAAGGTCACGAGATTAGGCACTGCTAAAATAGGTAGAAGTCATGCCGTGATCTTATTATTATTTATCTCTTTTTCTTTCGCAACGTGCTGCCACGACTCCCGCATCACGACAATATCAATTAAATTCAGCCACGTTCTGGGGTACGAGCTCAAGCGGTTCCGCTGAAAAAGACAAACCTTTTGGTGCCTCGTCGACTGCTGGACGAGCAGGAGGGAGGGGATGGATTGTAATTTGAAGGCCTATCAGAGAATCATGAATGATCCGACGAGGCAGTGGGCTCGGAGACCTCAGGGGACCCTTTTGTCAAATGCGACGGAGTCACGGAAGCAGCTTTGCAATCGCTTCCTCTCGGATTAGATGCGACGAGAAGGCCGCGCGGAAATCGTCCGCACAGGGTCCAATGCGATATTGTAATATTGCGAGATATGGTTGTCTGATGTTTGCGAACCATGCATACAATGAACGATGCCGTCGATGCGGCCAACGGTGGAGAATGGAAAATCGCTGGCTTAACATCTACGAATAGTAAGGCTTTTGCATGTCCTGATCTCCCAACTAGGACTACTAGCCCAGGTTCCGCTCGTACCACTGGGATCTAGACGGGCCGCCGATCTGAAGAGCTGGTAGATCTGCACGGAAAGATATGAAGTGACCGCCTTATCGATAACAAAATGGAAGGCGTGTGCAAGGCGCGCGACTTGAAATTTCTGAATGGCGAACTACATCGCCTTTCATGTAAGCATTTGAATGGTGGCAAACAAGCTACCTCTGTTCCGTTCTATCTAGCAAGAGGCGGTGCACGCTCAGAGAAGGTGGTAGGTCTTCCACACACCTGTTAGCCTCACTGACTTACGTTTGATAACCGTGCAAACCGACCAGTCGCCGCCTCGTTCTTTCAACTCACACTATGGACGTTGAGATTCATTGCAATCAAGACGCAGTGCCCCAATACTGTATCGGTAAGCTCGTGAAACATCTCCACGTTCCCGATCTTCTTCACCTAGTCGCACCAGTTCGTACTGCATGGAAAGACGGCCAACCTAGCATGAACGTTCGTGCACTCTCCAGACGTTGGTAACATCGTGATGCCTTTCCACGAAGGAAATATCTTCAATCGGGATGGACGACGAAAAGCATATCTCCGATCACATGTTCACGGGTCTCCTAACCGCTCTCGGTGGGTGTGGGTATTCAAGAGCCGCGTTGAGATCGTGTACCCATTCTCCTGCACGGATTCAATCGTGAAGATGTACTGGAATAGGCAGCATTCTTGCTACAGTTTTCCTTTCTCCGTAGCACAGGTTCAGAGCAGCACTTCCCGAAGCGGTACGCTTGCTCGATGTAGAAGGGAAGCTGAAGGTGCTTCCACTCCTGTTGGGTGCAGCTAGTGAGTAACTTGGGTGACTCTCTTCCTGCGTTGTCCTGTGTGGGACGCCTGCGATAAATGAGGTGGCTACATGATCCCGCGCTCTGAGAAGACCGTCGGCTATCTATCTTTAGAAGCCCCACTTGGGTGAAGCTCCCCCTTCTTTGCTCATACTATTGTCTAGTCTTGGTAGGCTGTGCGCAGTATGATGGGGGAGGTCTGAGGGTCTGGCCCAGGTAAGCAAACGTGCATCATACTGGATCTAGGAACCTGAATCACATTGAATGCAGTGCTTTGGGTGGAGAACGCGTTTTGTTGAAGCACGATTCCAGCGTTTGACCGAAGTCACGCACGGGAAAGACAATTACATAGTAGTCTCCATGGCGAAGCAGCGTTCATTCCCCGGTCGGAGCATTTCTGTGAAGAAGAAGAGTTGAAATGATCGAGAGATCATTAAGGGGCCAGCGCAAGCCTGCTATTATCTCGCCGTTGCATACAGGGTTGGATCAACTCTTCCTCACACTACAAGATGGTCGTGTTGACATGTTTCGGAACAGAAGGGATAGGTCAGGTCCTGAACGATTTGCGTTCCATCGTGCTTGACGCCGCAGCACATCCAGACTTTCGAAGCCGGACTTGGCTATGAGTTCCGTGACGAGCTAACATTTCAAAGGTCTCTTTTGGGGGACGTGATCTGAAACGACCTATCTCCGGCTAGCCTGCGTTGTACCTAGGCAGTGCTCGTTTTCACGTGTTTGTGGGGCAACTCAGCCAGAGACAGTTTTCTGTGCGTCGTGGTCTGCTTTGTTAGGTCTAGCATATGTCTAACTAATTTAGCATTGAATAAGCAACTCAACGAAAGTCACACTATCGATGCACGTTGTAAGCTCTCTCCCTGAAGCAGATGCCTTTCGAATGACAGGGGCCGAGTGCCAGCATCAATGATAGGTGAGGCATACGCTGTCGTGGTTACATTCAGCTCCGAGTCCAAGTCAGTCAGTTGCTTCTTGCTGGTAGAGACACCCAACGTTAATATCCGCGTTCAAAGGCCGTACTACTTCTACGGTGGTGCATTCCATCGAACGTCCACATTAACTGTCGTCACTGTCACGAAACGTTCCTTCGTGGGGAGCAACAAGCTCGCGTTTACACGCTCAGTTATCCGCTGCATCTACTGTATGATCGGATTGGAGCAAACAGGTGTGAGCCAGTGAATGTCCGAACCGCCGCATTGGTTTGCACACCAACTGGTTTGCTCTATTGAACGAAGGCATAGAGATGGCTGCTGACTAACCATCTTACACACTTCTTTTAATTCGTTTGCGATGCATTGCTGACTGGCTGCGCAAATCGATGACGATGACCGCTCGCACGGATGAGTAAATTTCTGTCAACCTAATGTGAATGTGCAATCACGGGTGCTGGGCGGGTGGACCTTGCTTGTAAGTACGTTCATATGACGGAGGCCGTTCTGTCAGGCATATTGAAGCAGTGGTTGTGGCGCTGTCGTGCACTGAATAAGCAGGTGAGTAAGCATTCGCACGAGGTCGGAGGTTTTACTCTTCCGTCTGTTCCGAGCTCTCGATCGAGTGCATATAGCGTTTCGGAGTCTCGGACTTGTGTTCACATAGCGGGGGACGTCGCGGGAATGGACTAATTTTCCCTCGCAGGAGACAGTAGACGCGCCCATGGAACCTGTTTCCCGCGGATGGCATGTACTTAGAATAGCCGTCTTTTGATTTTGAAGAATCAGTGATCTGTTGAAGTGGTGGTGGCGTAACGGGGTGGTGGATGCCAATTGAACTAACTGCAAGGTAAACACGAGGGATGGATGCAAAACAATGCCTGCCATGCGTGACAATATGCCAATCGATGGATTGATAATCTGACCCGTACACTTGACGGATATCCAAACGCTCCATGACCTGTCAGTGCGGTACTGCTGATCCGAACTGTTCAGTCTGACATATGCTAGTCGTGAGTCCAGTGTGAATTTGACAAGCATGCACTGGTGTACAAAGGTCCGAAGGGGAATTACGAACGAGCTTTTTTCCTCGGACTTTCATCATGTACGTGTTCGTCCGATAGTACATCCACGCTTTCTTCCCTCGATCTCTTCGAACTTCCGCTTCTGCTGCTTGCGGGAGTGGTCAGCAAACTTTCAATCACCTCCTCGTCACTTTCCAATCTAAGGCTGAGGTCAGTTCCCAGTCTACCCGCATCAACGACTGCGCACGTACGCGAATGCCGAAAATGGCTCCGGATCCAGACCGTGCTTTGCATTCAACTCGTTGGCTGCTTTCCACTTCTTTTCGTTTTCGGCCTTGCGTTCCGCCCGTAGCCACGCCATCCTAAGCTTACGGTCTTGCTTATTCATCTTTCCCGTCCCATCCCAAAGTTCCCGTTTTTGCTTCATCTTGGCCAGCAGAAATGTTTCGAGATACTCGCGGGTGACAGTCAATTCGCGTGCGTCCGGCTTCGCTTTCTCCAGCAGCGTCTCCGTACGTTGCAAGAGACATCGACTTTCGGCAACGCGAGCCTCCATAGACGGGACGGTGTTGACGAGCATGGTGAATTGGCGCAGGGTGTCTACGACCATGTAATGTGTTGGTGCGCCGGTTGGGTAGCCATATCCATCATCATAGGTGTTGTTGTGCTCTTCTTCGTCACCTTGCCAGCCAGGGTTTGGACTTCTGTTGGACGGATCCGCCGGTTCATCTAAGCGATGCAGCAAGTTAGGTGAGCCATAGTCTCGCGTGCGACAGTCGATCATTTACCGTCGGGATAAAGGAGCTGTTCAAGAGCCTCCGTCGAGCTGGAAGGGGAGGAAGAAGCCCCATTGGCAACCGGCTCACCTTCTACTGGTAGAATAAGCAAGCAGTCAGTAGTGATCGCTCACGCTGGATCCAGAGCATACGTACCTTGGGGATACACATGACCCAGGGAGGGTTCTGATATAGGTGCAGGCGGGGTCGCTCCCTTGCGTGAGTCCCTGGTTGGATTTCGCTCAGGAGATACTGATGAGTTTTCAGTGCCTCTGAAGT
>JBBPLX010000131.1:10299-46614 GCA_038090015.1 Leccinellum albellum
ACGTACCTTGGGGATACACATGACCCAGGGAGGGTTCTGATATAGGTGCAGGCGGGGTCGCTCCCTTGCGTGAGTCCCTGGTTGGATTTCGCTCAGGAGATACTGACGAGTTTTCAGTGCCTCTGAAGTCCAGTTTAGAGGATCGATGGAATTGTAGAGTGAGAAACACGCACCTGATTACTGGAACGCCCGTGGGGTGCTTCTGGATGAGTCTACGAATAATATCTTCAGTCTTCCCAACCGCACGGACCACTTCTCGCTGCGAAAAACGGTAGTTAGGGTCTAAACGAGGGACTATGGTCAGAGAGACGCGTCATACCTTGGCAAGAGACTGAAGTTGCATGCGAGTGAGCTCGCGAAGCTTTGGGCTGTCTAGTGGGAGCGTCATTTTGTGATGGGAACGTGTCGGGGGGAGGGAGAACTGTCCAGCGAGTTTTGCGGCGATTTATCGCGTCTCACTTTGCTCGTTTTGCGGTACACAAATCCACAGGTGGAGATTGGTGGTAGCCAAAGCGCTGGCACGAGGAGAGGTGTCTCGTGCCAGCGCTTTGTCTCACCTTCCATTGTTGTTCGAGTCGGCTGTTGTGTGTCACTTTCAGTAGTCGAGTCTTCATCATGGATACCCTGTCCCCATTAAAATCTTGGGTTTGGATATGATTTCGGACTGAGATTTATGACTGAAAACTTACCCATTGGGTCATGCTCAGAGACTCGGTGGAGGCGTCGTATGCACTGATAGGCTCGTGAGCGAACGGACAAGAAGTTGCTTTGACATGGACACTTTCCAAAACGGGACTGATCGATCGCTTAGACTCGGTTGTAGGTCCAAGTGATGGACAGTATTGTTCTCGGGGAAGGACCACAATATTTAACACAGGCCTGCGTAACTTGAAAAAAATCCCCCTCCCCCGTTTCCATCGTCGAGCACTTATCCCATCCATCAAACACATACAGCACAATGAACCTCCGATCCAAGTCCAAAGGGATAACGGTCGTTCCCAAAGTTCCCCTGAAAACAGAGTCGACGGACCCCACACCATTTACGCTGTCAGATAACGCTGACCTGAGCGAAGTAGCCCTTCGAAAACTTTCTCGTGCCGAGCTTCAAAAACTCGCTATGGTAGGCGCTGCGCAGTTCGTGCGATGTTTCTTGCTAACAATGTATAGGCGCACAAAGTGAAAGCGAACACGAAGAGTGAGTTGATCATTCGACAACTGTCAAGCCTCCATGTGCCTGGGGAAAAAAGGTAAGAGAGGGGGAAACTGGAGGCTGTGGACGGAGCGCTGAAACATGGGATGTAGACGTGCGGAAGACGATGCTGAGGAAGGGCCATCGCGAAAGAGGTTGAAGAGAGAAGCTACGTCGGAAGAAGTAGGCTCACGCACCGCTGAGAAACATGTTGACACTCCACCTGCCCAAGTCGAACCAGAGCAGCAGACCACCATCGAAGGTAGGTATTAACCAACCAAAGTCGCGCGCCAGTTTAATATATCAATTATGTAGACTCGCAGCCAGAGCCTGGGACATCAGTTCCACGGTCGATGTCCCCGGTGCAGACAGCACCGACCCGGGTCTCGTATGACAAAGAACTTTTTAGTGGCACGGAATCGGAGGCGACGGAGGAAGAGCAAAACGACTTCGCTACACCCGTTTCATCGCGGGCGGGCACGCCTCTCCCCGCAAATGCTAATGACCTTGAGCGCTGCGTCAAGATCATGCAAGAAATTTCTGCGCAGGACGTCACTCTTTTGAACGAAGTAACGGAGGTGCGCGAAACTGCAGCAAAGCTTCGCAAGAGAGCAAGGGACGTTCGAGAACTCGTCAAGGCGGAGACCGGACGGAGGGAGCGGATGGAAGCATACTTTCGATACTGGCAAGAGACCGAGCCGTTATGGGACAGACGGTGGCTGCATGGAGAGAAGATGGTGCCGGATTATAAAATACAGCTCGAGGAATCGGACAGGCGAGTGTGACCTTTTTACCTGTGATAGATATGTTGATCGAATGTTGGCTCAGACCCGCTGGACCTCCAACTGTCCTCGTGGGTCGCGGACGCGCACAACCGTAAGTGATAGTCAAAAACAACAACGATCATGGCTGACGCTGTCGTAGAGCCACAGCTGGGCAGTTGATGCGAAAGAGAGAATTAATTATTTCGAAACCAGAAGCCGAGCAACGTCAGCTGGAGGCTTTGCAGTAAACTTGAAAATAATATGTATAAGTACTTAGCATATTAGTAATTCCGCTAGTCAATTCTTGTCAATCACCGTCGTCGACCTCTGCCGTTCGCTATCAACCAAAATGCCTTTTGGTCTCACAATTGGAACTGAACGCGCAAATTTTCTCCAAGTTCGTACGAGTTCACCTCTTCTGGCTGTTTTTTGGTAGCTAACTCGAATATTTTCTCAGAATGCAATCCAGGACGAGCTCATGAAGCGGGGCTTCAGTACAGATGCTGGTCAGTCCTCCGACACCATTTCCATGCATTCGAACGCTTATATGCGCTGTTATATAGACCCAGTTATGGCAGAGTACATTACTATCATGATCATAAATAACAAGACTGCAGGTACGTACATATTCTTGCTTTCACCTCGACTCCTTCGAGTTGGTAGGATCAGTACTGACCGTATCTGCACTATAGCTCAAATAACGTCTGAACTCGAGGATTGTAAGCCTTTTTTAACGCCTTTTTATGTGGAGCTGACCCGCTCGTTTGCTGCAGTAATTGGGCCCGAGTTTGGTTCGTGTGGCCTTCATCACTACTCCGTATATGTGTCCTTACCGATTCTAAACAGATCCAACTTTCACTGATTGGCTGTTCCTGGAAGCAACAAAGGGCGCTCCAGACTCAGAAATACCACTAACATCACCCTCCACTTCCCCTTCTCTCACACCAACAACTGCGCCGAAACCCCCAGCCACTTCCGAAATCCCCGTCCACCTCCCCTCGACTTCAACGACTGATCACCGACGCCCACTTAATCCCCGTATTGGAGCGCCCGGTGGCGCCCCACTCTACCAACAAGCACTTTCCTCCACACTTGGTCACGGGCAGAAACGGTCAGCATCCGTGCGTTCTCCTTCACCTCCCGGTCATGGCCCTTCAAAAACGCGTCGTATGGACGTGCCGACTGGTCCCCGCGCAATGCAAAGTGGTGGTCCACGAAGTGAGGCTGGTACGGGTGCTAGCGGAAGGAGTCTATTAGACCGTGTAGGCGGGCGAAACGGTGCACTTCCATCATATGCGCGTGGGGACGAAATACAGGCTCGCATTGATGCTGTAACGAATGGTGGCATGCCTCCCGGCGGTGCGATTCCTGACCCGAGTATGATGATGGGGTTCCAAAACGGCGTTGGAATGGATATGACCCCCGCCGGTGCGAATCCAAACACGATGATGCTACAGGAGATTATGATGAATCAAATGGCGCTCATGGCCCAGATGGCCACCTCGATGGGAATGCTCAATCCTACTACAGGGCAGATAATGGGTACTGGTTTTCCAGGCATGCCACAAGGTGATATGGGAATGTACCCGGGAGGTGGCGCATTTGGTCAAGGGCAAGCACCAGCACAGGGCACGAATGGGCGGGTCCGGGGCGGGGGAAGAGGTGGAAGGGGTCGGGGTGGAGGCCCAGGACGAGGTCACATTGGGGGATCACCCGCGCCCACATCTGAAGCCCCTGCTTCCACACAGAGCCAAACGCAACCCCAACCTTCATCCGAGCCCAGCGTGCCACAACCCGTCGAGCCTTCCATCCCTGTAATTGCTCCTACACCTATTCCAGCTACGCAGCAACCGCCTCCAGTTCAGCAACTACGGATACCATATGCGCTGCCGGAGCGTCCTCAATCTCCCACATTATGCAAGTTCGGCACTAAATGCACGAACTCACAGTGCCGGTACTCTCACCCTTCACCAGTGGCCACGGCTGAGAGTGGCGTGGTGCTGAGCACGGAGGCATGCGAGAAAGGCAGGGATTGCAAAGACAAGGATTGCATAAAATCGCATGTTAGTCCAGCTGTCAATGCACCAGGTAAGCACCTACCCTAGTCCCACACATTTGGTTTGCTTATTTACTTCCTGTAGGTGCAGAACTTCAAAAGCCATCCTCCACAAACCCACATCCCCATGCAGCACCAAGCCATCCTAGCACACCTTCGAGTCCCATCCCTTGCCGCTTCGGTGCATCATGTACTCGCCCTAATTGCACGTACTCGCACCCCTCTCGCCCTGGTAGCACCCACTTCAACCAACAGTGTCGTTTTGGTACTGCGTGCACCCGTACTACGTGCCCATTCCAACACCCAGAAGGCCGCGTATTACCGACCTCGTTCCACCGGGGCTTATCCACCAACGGACCGATGGTTAACGTACCGACACCAGAGACAGGGAGCATAAGTGGGAGTGTGCACCGGAGTATGACGTTCAACGTTCCCCATAAAGGAACGGGTGCCACGGATGATGTGAAAGAGAAATTGGAGAAGCAAATCAAGGAGCTGGAGGCTACGAAGAAAGCTGTTCAAGACGCCGAAACGGCGGCAGCAGCTGGGAAAAAGAGCGAGACCAAGTCTGTTGTCCCAATCGCTGCTTGATCCTTACGCGAAGGTTCCCGCGTTGCCCCGCCGATGCGACGTTCGGACTAGAAGCAACCCTCGTTTTTTCAGTGGACAAGAAAAATTGACATATCTCTTGTGTTGGTCTCATCTCTCTGTTTGTTGTTATCATTCCTATTCTTTTTATTCGGCGTTGAAACTAATAGCACAAATGGGAATCCCCACTCGCCGAATAAGACGGTTGTCGTGTGTATGTAGTATCTCACGCATTCGCCGACGGCATCGTTGTATTTCGGAGCTGTAGTAGAAACAGTCTCGCCTCTGGCTTGATGTCGTGAAAAAATTCGTGTCCCATGGGGAATCAAAGAATCATGCACGCTTGATCTTCGGGAGTCGAGCCCAGTGGGCTAGCCAATCAGCACCGTAATCCGAGCTCCGCGTAAGGGGCGTATAAAAACCGAGCAGAGTGAAAATTGAGTCAGCTCATTGACTTGCCATTGACCAACAAACTTCCAGTTCATCACAGAGCCTTGAGCTCGTAGTATATGATTTTCACCGAGAGCACACGCGACGAGTCAGTCAATCCCAGGTTTTTTTTTCTCTATGGTCGCTGATGATGTCGGTCATACTAGTTATCTCAGTGACCTCGTATTCTCTCTTCTGCCTCTTTAAAAAAGCTACAAGCATGCTCAGTACCACCGTATTGACCTCCGGGCGCGTGCTGCCATGTCTGAATGGTCTTGTCCGTGCTCGCCATCCCTCCTTCCGTCTTTTCTCCACTACACAACTTCGATCCCGCATTGCACCCACCAACCCTCTGCGAGCGATCGCTGCACCTGCTGTCGGTTCATACGCACCAAAAGATAGCGAGCATGTCCTCAACTCCCCTTCGGAGCTCGCTCGGAAATTGTCCGCCAAAGTCCTTCCCCAACTTGATCGCCCAAATGTTAAAAAGGTCGTCGTCGTAGGCAGCGGTGGGCTTTCCATCGGCCAGGCTGGCGAGTTTGATTACTCGGGTTCCCAAGCCATGAAAGCTCTCCGCGAAGAAGGCGTTGAAGCTGTCCTGATCAATCCAAACATTGCCACATGGCAAACAAGCCATCAGCTGGCCTCGGAAGTCTACTTCCTCCCTATCACCGCAGACTATGTTGCATACGTCTTGGAAAAGGAACGCCCAGACGGCATTTTGCTTACCTTTGGAGGCCAGAGCGCGCTGAATGTTGGCATTGCCCTTGACAAGATGGGCGTCCTCAACCGTCTCAATGTAAAAGTCCTTGGAACCCCCATCAAGACCCTCGAGGTCTCCGAAGATCGTAATCTTTTCGTGGAAGCTCTCAAAGGTTCTTATCTCCTTTTCAGCTTGTGAACTGGATCTTTACGTTGTGACTATCCTTCAGAAATCGATATCCCAGTCGCACAGTCCACTGCTGTCTCTACCGTTGATGCAGCCCTCGAAGCTGCAGAGAAGATCGGTTATCCCGTCATTCTTCGTTCCGCTTTCACTCTGGGCGGTCTAGGCTCAGGCTTCGCCAACAATCCCGTCGAGCTCCGCGATCTCTCCGCTAAATCCCTTTCGCTTTCCCCACAAGTCCTCATTGAACGCAGTATGAAAGGTTGGAAAGAACTCGAGTATGAAGTCGTTCGCGACGCCGCTGACAACACCATCATCTGTTGCAATATGGAAAACTTTGATCCCTTGGGAACCCATACCGGTGACTCTATCGTCGTCGCCCCTAGCCAAACTCTGAACGACGACGAATATCACATGCTGCGAAGTGCTGCAATCAAGGTCATTCGACATCTTGGTGTCGTGGGGGAGTGTAATATCCAATACGCCCTCAATCCCGAGTCAAGGGAATATTGTGTAATCGAGGTTAATGCACGGTATGTTTTCGTCCATCGTCGGATGCACAATACTCATCTACCATTCTAGGTTGAGTCGTTCGTCCGCTTTAGCGTCCAAGGCAACGGGATACCCCCTCGCCTACACGGCTGCCAAGATTGCCCTGGGACACACCCTTCCCGAGCTCCCCAACGCCGTCACGAAGACGACCACTGCATGCTTCGAGCCCTCTCTGGACTACATCGTGACCAAGATTCCTAAATGGGATCTTGCTAAATTCAGTACTGAGGTCAATCGTGAAGTCGGCAGCGCCATGAAGAGTGTTGGTGAGGTTATGGCCATCGGTAGGACGTTCGAGGAGAGTTTGCAGAAAGCTATTAGGATGGTTGATCCCAGATGGCGTGGTTTCGAGGTGGTTGGAGGCTTACAAAAGTTGGAGGAACCAGCAGAGTTGGAGCGAGCGCTCAAGCGCCCCACTGACATGCGACTTTTTGCGATCGCGTACGCATTGTACAATGCCAAGTATAACGTACAGGAGATTCATGACTTGACAAAGATCGACAAGGTAGGTTCAGCGCATCTCTGCTTACTTTCCATGTTAATCGTACTTTCAGTGGTTCCTATACAAGATCGAAAATATCGTCAATACATCTCGGGCCCTTTCTTCCCTCGGCAACCTCTCGGCTGTTCCGCCTTCCCTCATGTTGACTGCAAAGAAACAAGGATTTTCCGACTCGCAGATCTCAACGCTCCTAAATACCACCGAAGGAGAAGTACGCAACTTCCGTAAATCCCAGGATCCTCCAATCACACCTTTCGTTAAACGGATCGATACGTTGGCAGCCGAGTATCCCGCCCACACCAACTATCTCTACACCACATATAATGGCTCCGCACATGACGTCACATTCGATGACCACGGTACCATGGTGCTTGGAAGTGGTGTCTACCGTATCGGCAGCAGTGTCGAGTTTGACTGGTGTGCCGTCACTTGTGCGCGCAAGTTGCGTGAGATGGGCGACACCGTGAACGAAGATGGGAAGAACGTTGGTGGGAAGACGATCATGGTTAACTACAACCCCGAGACGGTCAGCACGGACTTCGACGAGGCGGATAGGCTATACTTTGAAGAGCTGGGTTGGGAACGCGTGATGGATATATATGAGTTGGAAGGCGCAAAGGGCGTCATTGTTAGTGTTGGAGGTCTGTCGTTTCTTACTTCTCCGACGCGGTGTCGTTGAATATCCCGCCCTAACAGGCCAACTCCCACAAAACATTGCACTCCGGCTGAAGGAGAGCGGCGTCAGTGTCCTTGGAACGGACCCTCTGCAGATTGACAACGCGGAAGATCGTCACAAATTCTCAAGTGTCCTTGATTCCATTGGAGTCGATCAACCCGAGTGGACTGAAGTCACGTCGTTGGAAGCTGCCAAGGAATTCGCAAACCGTGTTAGGTTGGTGTATAGGTATTCATCCCGCTGTTCGAGTGTGATGTTGAACCCACATATCCAGCTATCCAGTCCTCGTGCGGCCTTCGTACGTTCTTTCAGGAGCTGCGATGAACATTGTGCATGAAGAATCTACGCTCTCGCACACCCTCACTGCAGCATCTTCGGTTTCACCTCTCCACCCTGTTGTTATTACAAAATTCATCTCCAACGCCCAGGAGATTGATGTCGATGCCGTCGCTTACAAGGGCCAGCTTCTCGTGCACGCCATCAGTGAGCATGTTGAGAACGCTGGTGTTCATTCAGGAGATGCCACCCTTGTGCTCCCTCCCTACACATTGAGTGAGCGTGACTTGGACAGGCTGAAGGACATCGCATCGCGAGTTGCTCAAGCATTCGAGATTTCTGGACCTTTCAATATGCAAGTGATCAAGAAGCCTGCCTTTACGGTTGGTGAGGAGGACGAGCTCAAGGTCATCGAATGCAACCTGCGTGCATCGCGTTCGTTCCCCTTCGTTTCCAAAGTGTTAGGACACAACTTCATCGACACGGCTGCGGCTGCGATCACCGGCGTCAATGTACCAGAGCCTATTGACTTGATGAAGGAGAAACGAGATTACACGAGTATCAAGGTCGCTCAATTTTCTTGGACACGGTTGGGTGGTGCAGATCCTTTCCTTGGCGTCGGTACGCACCATTCCTCACTTTCGCATATATCGTTGACAAACTATGTTTCCTCAGAAATGGCGAGCACTGGGGAGGTCGCTTCGTTTGGTTCTGACGTCTACGAAGCATACTGGGCTTCCCTGCTTTCCACCACTGGCTTCAAGCCTCCACGTCCGCGTTCCGGTGTCCTTATCGGTGGCTCGCCTAAAACGCCTGAGCTTCCTTCCATCGCCAGAACACTCCACTCGCTGGGCTTTAAGCTCTACGTTTCATCACCTGTCGTCGAGGCCGCCTTAAACGCTATTCCGCACCTGACCTGCAAACGTATCTTCTTCCCCACGTCGGACAAGCGTCGTCTGCGCGAAGTCTTTGACGAGTACGACATTCAGTCCGTGATCAACCTCGCTCAGGGACGCGGCAAAGGACGAGAGGACGAGGACTACGTCGCCCGTCGTAACGCGGTGGATTTCGGGTTGCCGTTGTTGAATAATGCCAAGTGCGCGGCGTTGTGGGTGGAAGCGCTGAAGCGCAAGATGGGTGTGAACGGGAACGGTCTGTCGGGCTATGAAGAGGGGAATATACCGAGTGAAGTCAAAAGCTGGAGGGAGTTTGTGGGGAGAAGGGCGTAAGGCGTGTCTTCTGGTTGTAAACAAGTTGTAAAATTGTACGTACGATTCTGTGTAGTAGTTAAGTTTTGACAATCTCAGTGCGGGCAGGTGTCGACATACGTCGTCCATCACTCACAGATTGTAAATGATATAGATAGATGATCGTTGATCAGTAACTGCACGCTGCTGCGTCCCATCAAGTTGTAACGTCAAATAAATTGCATCCCTATGTATACGTTCTATTCGCCGCGACAGCTCTACCCTATGTTCCACCAAGGTGCAGACGTTGTAGCAGATTGTTAGCTGTTCCAGGCCACTGGCGAGCCCAGCGCACACCTTACTCAAATTCTCGGCTATCGAAGATACTTCTTCGGGATCAGCGTGGTACCAACCACCTGTCCGGGATATGACTCGATGAGCTCAACACGGGACTCATCTGTGCGGTTGATCAGCAACCAATTCATTCGCCAGCTTCAGGGGCCCCGGCACTGTTTAAATTCGGTACTTTCGAAAGGATGACTCTTCAATGTTATCGCGATCTTAGAGGGCTTCACTGAGTCTTGCTACGTCCTTTGCGCTTTTATCTTCCAAAATTGGGGTTAGCTTTTGGGTTATATATGCGGTACCCAATGGATTGGACAAGTCCGCAGAACTTGGTCAAAGGAAAAAGTCCGTACCCGACTTGGGTGGGTCCGAAGGTCCGGTGGTTCCAGCAGCGCGCTGGTAAAAAATGCGTAGAGCAACCTGAATGAATGGTCCCCATTCAAACATAGATTAATCGCCTATTAGAAAACGGGGATGCACTTACAAGTTCGTCGGGAGGTTGCGGAACAGACCGATCTCCCTTTGTGACTGGTGAGTTTCTTCTCCCCCACATCCCGAAAAATTCCGACCTCTTCCTAGATGCTTGGAGCACATGGCATATTGGGCACTTCCGAGTGGCAGAATGCGGGCTCTGGAGCTCTCGTGAGATAAATCTGACCCGAATGACATTGTTCGATGCTATCCGGCGGCCCTCTGTCACTGATTTATCAGTCATCAAAGCGTTATAATTATCTAGATTCCGGGGCGCTTATCCTATTGGACAGGCTACGGCCACGAGGATCTTGGAGTGTTCAATATGTCGATGCACGAAGCAGAACGATGCCCGAGAACATCCGGCGGTCACAATTGGTATTCGGATCACGTGCCGTAACTTTCCGATATCCCGATTCGGAACGCGGTCCCTCCTCCGAGTCGTGGTCAGGTGGTTTGCCCGTCACGGCGTCCGTGGTAGCGCGAGTTCGACAAAGAACATGATATAAAAGCTGAGCGAACGATGCAGTGAGTTGCATCGTTGTCCCTCCCATTCCTACTCACCGGTCCACCGAAATCGTAAAAAAAAACCACCCGTCTTAGCCATGAAGGTAGGATGGATAGCCCCTATACGCGGTCCATGTGTTCATTTTCTATCTAGGTCCTCGCTATCTTGTACAAAGGTGAATCTGCTGCCAGGGAAGAGCCCCGTCTCCTTGGTACCGTCGAGAACGAGGTGAGCGTCGATGAATACAATCCGCCATTAACAACCATGCTCATCAGACACGTCATAGCTCGGCATTCGCGAATATCTCGAGTCGAAAGGACATGAATTCGTTGTATGCACGCCTCCATATTTTCTATGTTTTCGTTTGCTCACGTTGCCGCGCATAACGCAGGTGTCTGACTCCAAGGAGGGCCCCGACAGCGATTTCCAAAAGCACATCGTCGACGTGAGTCTATTGCTCCAAACCTGATGCCTGTGTATCACGTATTCATATCAATTTCAGGCTGAGATCTTGATCACCACGCCATTCCACCCTGGATACCTCACAGCTGACCTTTTCGAGAAGGTATGTATTTTCCTGGTTCTTGTCAGACCACGTTCATATGAACACCTGTGTCCCGCCTTCGCGTAGGCAAAGAACTTGAAGCTTTGCGTCACGGCTGGTGTTGGCTCTGACCACATTGACCTCAATGCCGCCGTCAAGAAGGGCGTCCAAGTTTTGGAAGTCACTGGGTCGAATGTCGTCTCCGTCGCTGAGCACGTCGTTATGTCCATCCTCCTGCTCGTCAGGAACTTTGTTCCCGCCCACGAGGTAATATGACACGTTTCATTTACATGGGCTGCGTATCTCAGTCAAACTCGTTGCAGATGATCGAGCGTGGCGATTGGCAAGTCTCCCAGGTCGCCCGCAACGCATTCGACTTGGAGGGCAAGGTCGTCGGAACCATTGGTGCAGGTCGTATCGGCTACCGCGTCCTTCAGCGATTACTTCCTTTTGACTGTAAAGAGCTCATCTACTACGACTATGCGGCTCTCCCTGAAGGTAACGTTCGACCATCTCGCCTTCTCGATCGCCCTTCTCATTGTTCGCAATAACTAGCTGCTGCTAAGGCAGTCAACGCCCGCCGTGTCGAGGACCTCAAGGATTTCGTCTCTCAGTGCGACGTCGTGACTGTCAACTGCCCCCTCCACGAGGGTACCCGTGGACTTGTCAACGCTGATCTCTTGAAGCACTTCAAGAAGGGC
Organism: Leccinellum albellum; assembly: GCA_038090015.1. Classification (NCBI taxonomy): domain Eukaryota; kingdom Fungi; phylum Basidiomycota; class Agaricomycetes; order Boletales; family Boletaceae; genus Leccinellum; species Leccinellum albellum. The sequence goes on from JBBPLX010000131.1 coordinate 21,974, forward strand.
GCGTGGCTCGTCAACACCGCTCGTGGTGCCATCTGCGACAAGGATGCCGTCGCAGCCGCCATTAAGTCGGGACAATTGAACGGTACGTCCGCACATCTACTGCAGCTGTGCCAGCGTTCCCCGCGTACTAACTTTTTCGACGCAAAGGTTACGCGGGCGATGTCTGGAATGTCCAACCTGCTCCTCGCGACCACGTCTGGCGGACGGTCAAGAACCCGCTCGGCGGTGGCAACGGCATGGTCCCTCACTATTCGGGAACGACGCTCGATGCCCAGGCGCGCTACGCCAACGGGACGAAGAGCATCATCGACAACTATCTCAATGACAAGCCTCAGGAACCAAGTAACATCATCATCGGTGTCGGCAAGTATGAGACCAAGGCGTATGGCAAGCGGTGAGCAGCTACGTGTGTAGGGGTCGATACTAGTGCGGTACATTCATGACTGGCGTATGCTACGTGAATGTATATTGTGTATATATGTATGAATCACTCAGTCGAGTCGCACAATCTGCACCTATGGGCGCCTGATGGATTCTTTGAGTTGCAGGTGCAACCCAGGAATAAGCAACATAGTGGGACACGTGGAGGCATCATATAGAAAACAAAACCTTGCACTGATCGGTGGATTGTGGATAACAATACACTCCTTCATTCGTGCACGAAACGTCATTAAACCCCATCTTCCGGTCCACAGAGCTCCTCTATATCAAGTTCGTGTGTGACGAGCGACGCGCGCTCGCTGTTCTCTGCGCCCATGACGTCTCTGTCGACTGCAAACCGTGATTGTGTCTCAGTGTCAAGTGTACCCTCGAGCGAATCTACGATGAGGCGACCAATATTTGGGAGAAACTGTGGGAGAGAAGGGAGAGAGAGATGAGGTTACCACCGGATCGTTTGCCAAACCGAAGGCGTGACGCGGTGTCATACATACCTTGAACCCATGTCCACTACCAGACGTGGCCAAATGCAAGGTGGGATCTCCTGGAAAGGGTCCGATGACCCAGTTTCCGTCGGGCGAGTCAGTGTACCTGCCAAGGTGATGGGGTGAGCTCCTGCAAACAATTTTCCCTGGGGAAATGATAAAAACAATGAAATAAAGAAATATGAAAACAGAAAAATATGAAGCAGAGATTTCTGCCAGCTGGGGGGTCTTCAATGTCGACCAGTCTTCCCGGAATTTGCCTGTTGCACCCATGCTAGAAGGTGGCACGAATCCAACTTGGGGCTGCTCGGAGTCACAAATGGTATGTAAAAGTTGATCGCCGAGAACAGCGTCATGATTTCTGTGACGCTCCAAACCATGCTCGTAGATCCGGGTGAGCCAATTGTTCGAGAATAGAAACGGACTGTCCTTTAAGGAAAGACCCTAAATTTTGTATTTAAGCAGCGACGTCTGTAGGTGGTTTTGGAGATGAATCATGCGATCGAAGTTTACTTAACAGAGCGCCACATTATGCCATGAGGAATGCAGGCACGTCAGAGCCCAGGCATCGGACGCGGGGATGAGACTTGATAGAGGATGTTATCCACCAGCGATCTTGGCACCGTCAACGATCCCTGCACCATTTAGGAGGATTCCAGTCCATGGTTCATGATGGCCTATCAGAATCTGGTGCGGCCCAGAGAACCAGGCCCTATGATGCCGGTTAAGCGGTCAACATCCTATCCATTATGTAAGAACACTATGAGCGGTGACTCCATACCATAACCATCCGATGGCGTGGAATGCGAAGGGTAAGCGGACTCAGGCAGAAATGAAACGACCACCATGGGACTTAACCATTTGATCGCGCGCTGCAAGAGTCAAAATCCGCCATCCATGACTCCATGTTACGAAAGGACTGCTAGACCTTATCCAAGATGTCGTACACTCCCAAACTTGGAATGGGGGAAACGGAAGAGAAGAAAATGCAAGGAAACGAGCGGAGAACGAAACCACACTCACCAACACATCCTAGTGGAAGCCCACGACTTCTCCGCCAGATAAGGATACACCCTTCTGAGTTGCTCCCTCAATTCCCGGAGTACTGGTCCGGGCACACGCAGACCATCACCTAAATGAGGGTGACTCGTAATCGTGCGTGGTGTTGATATCTTGTGCGCAGTGGCGTGACAAACGTCTTTGCTGGTTTGTCTAGGAGCGATCGTGTGGGTATGTCCAGCCGTGTGGATGGCGACCTTGACGGCTCCATCTTCGGTTGGCTGCCGATAAGATCAGTTCGGTTGAACAAGAAAAGAACAGTACACTTGGCAATAAGAACATGGGAAGATCGTAAAGAACCTTACGGTCATGAACAATGCATGCATGACCAATAGTCCAAACCAGGAAACACCAGTAACGCCTGCTAACCCGGAATTGGATCAATCAAAGGCGCAATCATCAAGTGACAGCTAGAGCGAGGGGGAACAAGCGCAAGATAGACGAATCGATCAATGAGTCTTGACCCGCTACGGTCAAGCAAGTCAAGGACTACGGAAAAAAAAGGCGATCGGATTCACGACTGTGATCCGTTATCAAAACGCCGAACACATCGTATATCATACAAACACCCCATAAGGATGTTGTGCGATTGGAGTGTAGAGATAGACGAAGTGAGAAATCGTCCCACCGGACGGATCTCTTCCGCCGTCTGCAAAAATACTGAATTATTTTCTGTTGATATTCTGGAGCATGCAATGGCAGCGAAGACGCACCCATTTCGCTCCTCGATTCAGTTAGGTTAGACTGTGCACGTATGGATATGGTCGCCTTGCGAGCAAACGGAACGTTCTCTCGCGTTGTTACGTTACCAGACAAAAAGAAGAATAATGAAATGAAATAAAGACACGCATGCGACTCACAGGGAATGTGTAGAACCCACTGTCGAAATCCAAGTATACATGACAACCTTTATACCGCTCCTGTTCTTCCGTACTGAGCCGTATTGTTGCCATGGTCTGACTAGAGTTGGGTTCAGCCAAACAATTGCATCATCAATGGCGGCATCCAAACCCAGTGGCTAAACACTTTGAGTCGAGTTCCAACTCAGGAAACGTGGATGCGGTCCACGATCCAATGGTGAGTATAACTCTGTCACCTTTGAAAAGTTTACCATCCGTGCACTTCACGCCCGTCGTCCGTCCATTCTTGTCTTTCACAAGGCCGATAACGTCCTGATCCTCGATTACTCTCCCATCCATCTCCCTCACACGCATAAGAAGGATTTTCACCGCCCGCGCTGCCTCTGCCCAACCTCCGTCGGAATTGAAGAAGCCACTGTAATTCGTAAGCGGACCAACAAGTTGATCTTGCGCCTCCGAATCCGAGTGAATAGGAATAGAGGAATCTAGAGAGGACAAAAGTTTATTGCGAACAGCTTCTGAGTTCGGGAGATCCTCAATGCATGCACCGACGTGTCGATCATTTTCCTTCAGCCTAACGTCGACCTTATCGGAACTGACATTGATCACGCCACATCTAATCGTGTCGCATCATTGAATAATCCATAATATGTGTATAACGGTGGAGGAAACACGATGAGTGGACGAGGCTTGCGTTGAGTATGAACGGGTTAAATCATGACGTACTCGTGATAACATTCCTGCCACATGGGCTCCTTCCATGCCTCCATCGCTTCTCTTGCCAGTTTGGTGTAAAACACATCGCTGTAGCACGACCTCACCACTGTTTCAAACAGCTTGTTCGTCAGTTGAAGGCTACCGTCAAGTTAGTTGGTTTTGGCACGCACCCTTATTGATATCAGTGCCGGCGGCGTCTACAGCGGGCAGATCCTTCGCCCGGTCAAGAACTGTTACATTCGTGTAACCACGTCCTAGAAGGTGGAATGCGGTGGAGAGACCAAAGGTACCAGCGCCTACAATAAGAATCCGTGAGGCTTTTGTGAGGGGGATAGGAGAGGAGTCAGGTTGGGAATTGCTCTGAGTCATAATGAATTAGCGACTCAGTGAAGGATATTCTGAAGCTAATTATGCAATAGACGAAATCCTTATCATGTTTCTTTCCATTTCGGTACAAAAATGGAAACTTCGCCAGGTGCAAACCTATCGACACCGTCAACCGCTTTTCAGGCATGGGAATTAAGGATATTCATATAAGACTATTGCTTGCATTCGCTGGCATACACAGACGAGAGGATGCTTTATGGTTGAATGTTGAACTTCAAAACACACAGGGCAGAACTTGCGCACTATTTACTTTTTAATCGGAGATAAGAATCGAACATCCGCGCCAACCACAGTGCAATTTTACCTGTCGGTGACTGAGCTTATCTAACTTCGTAGGAGTCGGTTTGTGTAGCACACGAATCTTTGCGTAACAAATGTAGCTCTTGAATTTGTCCCCATGCAGCCTATCGATATCATGCATTTGAACTACAACAATCACCCATCTTTGAAAGAGGAGATGAGTCGATGAGGTGAATGAGTATTACCGAGACTCCGCTTTCAACTCCGCCTTAGTCTAGGACACCGATGTACAACGCGCAAAACTACAGCGTTTCAGTCCTCGTCTATATATCCCGTGTGCCCCATCATTGAATGCCTTTCAAGGATAGAACACATGCGAGGCAATGATGAGAGCCACCAACCCACACCGCGCCATGCCCCCCGAACTTACTATCCGAATGACGGCAGCACTTGGGAAGGCAGTGGCAATTCCCACACGTTCGGAGCGTTTCGGCGGAGTTTAAAATTGTAGAAGAAAAAATGTCTGGGACGATACTACGAAGTGGACGAGGACAGTGATCAATGATCCGTTGATACTTGAGCAGATGCGTGCCCTAGTGATGTTGCTCGCTTCCCCTGTCATATCGGATCCGTGCACCAAACAAGGTTGCAGGGTACGCGTAGAAGCACTTTCTCAAGCAGACACTTTCTTGGAATCGTCAGCGAATGGCAGGTTTTCGCTTAAATCTTGAACCTGGCGTACCATAACCGTGGCAGGCCTAGCGTGCAAAAGGGTAAAAGGTGAAGTACATGAACCCGTGGGTCAAATTCGTCTGTGTCGGCCTGCTGAAGCTAGTCTATCATTGGAGTCCAGATCACTGAGTGAAACGAATCAGTTTCAATACAAATGAAGCAGAAAACGGAACAATGAAGCACATTGCAGCAATGCCATTATGTTATCACGACGTGTTACAGTGACCGGGCCATCAGAGCATCCCTGTTGCGATGTCATCAAACACGCTTCAGCCACAAGAAAGGCAGCACGTCGAGATCGCTAGGCCGAACTCGTGCAGCTCTGCTGTGTATATGACCCAAGAATCCGGATATGGGACTTTGATTGTGCCATTGACAAGACTACTATTGATCGTGGGGAAGCTTAGTGAGTAATCTCCACTGGGTTCAAGTGACACTCATGTCCACGTGTCAGATCTTCAGACGCAGCGATGTGGTGGATGTGGGGGCAGTAGGTGTTTCAAATCGCTGTGGTCAGACGCTGCCACTGGCAGAAGCTTCAAGATAGCCAAACGAAGCAAGGTTTGTCACGTGCGACTCTCGCGAGCGATGAAAATGACCTAGCCTCGGAGTCGAATTACCCTGTGGACCCTGAGTGGCAAAGGGTCATGGGCCACGTCTGGGAAATATTGCGACTTGCCTCCGCCGCGATGCGCACGACCGAATCGATTGGAGCTCCCTCTTACGGCAGGAGAGAATAAACCCAAGTTCGATGACCGACTGACTCGGGCGGCGATCGTGAGACCGGAGAGTATACTAGGGCCGTCTTTGCAAATTGCATGGTTGCGGAGGTAAGTACCATGTGTTCGGATCATCATGGGTAGCATGTATAGGTCATACCGGGAGAAAAAACGTCATCAATATACGCAAGCATATGGGCGTTAGCGTAACATTGGAATTATAGAGCAACTGATCTGAGGAGGGCGCGAGGCGCTTACCTCTTGGGGTTGTACTCCATTGGTTTATCTCTTAGAGGACCCCCCGACGCGCGGAGTGGTTGCTAGGGAGTTGAGGAGCCTGAGGACAGGTCACACACACTAGCCTCCGAAGCCCCTGATCGGTTTGCACTTCACAAGTGAGGTGATACGGGCATGAAACGAGGGCATGTTTCGCGCGGCGCAGGCTATAACTACGTCGTAGAGAAGTTCGGAACACCAACTCCGTCCGTCGTACATTGAAAGGACGGGCCGTCGCCTGAATGCGTCAAGATGGATGCGGCGTGGATCCCCCGTGGCTGAGGTCACGACGCAGGGTTGGCGTGTCGTCATCGGTTTCGGAGAAAGAGGGAAAACGGCGGTCGTGAGGATTCGGCTGTGCGTTGACCAGGTAGCAGAATCGGGCATGGGGGCCGATCACTAAACGTTTAAGGCGTATTAGTTCATGTTGCTTGGCGCCGCTGGCGTCGGCCGAGGTAGCACGACCACTACTAACTTAACCTCCCTGGGCGGCAATCTTTCACTCCAACTCGAGCCGTAAGGGACAGGTACGTACATTGTCACTTGTCAAGCAGAGCCAGAGCTTGACCTTGTTGAGTACATAGCAGCTGTGCGCATCACAACGGCGTGCACGCGGATATGGCAGTGACTCTTTTGACAGAAACTGTCAATTCGATCATGTCTGTACGTTATGACGTCACTCCTTGACCACCCGAGAGGGGCTCTCTCTCTCAACTATTCAGCCACCAAAATATGTCTCGCGGTGTGTGCGTTCCTGCTTACCCAGACGATCCTTTGCTCACCTTGTAGTACTCTCAGATAACGTTGCCGTTTTTGTCTCTGACAGCAAGCTCGCGCCCAAGCTGGAACAATTGGGTGACGCCGAGGCAGTACCTTCTGGCGCTGCACCTCGCTCGTCTTCCTACCCTAACATCACCCCATACCCAGCACCCACAAATGTCAACGCCAGCATCTTCCACTCGGTCATGGTCGACGAGTACGCAGCCTACGACCCGGGAATGGCAGGTTGTACTACCACCGACTCGACCTCCTGTCCCATCGCCGGCATACCATACATGGGTCACTGGCAAATTAGCTTATCCCCTCGCTCAGGGCCTCTCCCCACATCCAAATACATCAGTCGCGGATACGAACGCGACGCTGAAGAGTATGCGTCCGAGCTCGAGCTCCCCAAGACTCAGACGTCGTCGGCCAGCCAGAGCTCAGGAAAGGACGACAACAATCAGTCCCATACTACTAGTAAACCGTCTGTTGGTACGCGTATCATCGGTCTGTTCTCCGTCCCCTTGATCATCGTTCTCTGTTGACTTCCGTCATTTCAAGGCCGCGTTGAACGCCTCGCCGGTAAAGTACTCCACGACCCCGAAATCGAGGCGCGGGGGAAGCGGCACATGGTACTTTTTCTTTTTTTTTTATCTGACCAGCTAACCCAATGGCTGACATTAGTTTGATGCATTTTTAGACAGGCCATCTTTGATTAAGTAGAACACCAGCTCTAATCATTCTCAACGTACAAGAATTTCTCGGAACTAGCTAGCTACAGCATTAGCAAGTGTGTAGGGCATATAGAATCGACTTCATAAATTTACAGTAACAAAAAGTCGTAGCAACTTGTATGATATTAATTCTAGGTCTAGGTCCATGCTCCAAGCCCAAGTTCGAAACAGCTTCCAAGCCCTCATGCATCGATATCCTGACACGCTTGCACTAGTACACGCGCGATTCGTCCATCCCTGATGGCCTCGGCGATGATCGCTACCTTGTCCCCAAACGTCGTGTCCACAGGCCCTCCCAAGCTGGCTTCCAAACTCGGTGGTGCCTCGTCGCGCATGCCAAACACGTTGCCCTGTAGGTTATCCGCCCCGTGCATCCGAATGCCCAGTTCCTTTCGGACGAACTCATACACCACGCGCGTGCGCGGCGCCAAAAACACCGAAGCGGGCGTTTTACCGCGTGGGGAAATGTCAAACATCGGTGTGGACGTGATTGAAGGTGACGACAATCCAATGCACCCTTTCCGTACATCCGCCAACGACACGTCCAGGTACGCACATCTCAGCTCTGTCAGGAGCGATGCGAGCCCGTTTGCCAATGCCGTACGGAACGCAGTCACCTTGCCCAAGTCAAGTGCAAGGATGTCAAGTGATGTGAGCGCCTCAATGAGAGGAGAGATCGCCTCGCTTGCCACCTTGGTCATTCGTGGTGCCGTGTCCATGCTGGTAGTACGGTCGAGTGCGTCGTAAACCTGAGGCATCACCTTGCGCACAACCCCGTCCATAAGTTGGTCCTCCGCCAAAATTTCGAACTGCTCGCGCAACAGGTCTCGCACGACTTGGGTGGATAGCTGCTTCATTTCGAGATACAGTGCACGGGCGTCGAGGGCTTGGCAAACAACGAACAAATGCGTGGCTGCCAGTAATTGAGACACCTCGAGTGCTGTGAGCGTGTACCGAGCCGAGATGAGGGCGAGGGAACTAGCAAACACACTATCAATGTCGGAAGGCTTGCACAAAGGAATCGCGCTCACTTGACACTCTGATTGTGCATCTCAGCACTGACATTCCCGACACCTACATTCATGCCACCGAGGGCATTCAGCTCGCCAGTATATGATGCGGCAGCAATGTCAAGGCCTTTGCAACCGAAATCCAATGCGCTTTCACCACCGGAAAGGTTTCCAGGCAACCCACGATTCATAGCAGGGTTGATCATCTCCGTGAGTTGCACAAACATCAGTCGGCCGATATGCGAAAGCGAGAGACGAAGATGGTCCATAGCGTTAGTGACTGACAGGGCTTGGAAGTTTCCTGCGTGATGGATTTTGCCTGGGACGGATGAGCCGCGTTAAGGACGAAGACCTGACGCATACGAACCTTCTTCACTAGTCTTGCTCGGGGGCTCCACAAGCGGATTATCAGTCGTCGAGTTGACTTCGATCCGAATAGTTTCCTCGACCCTCTTGAGATCCTCAAACTGAGGACCCAACCACTGGGGGGAAGTGCGGAGGGAATAACGATCTTGCCTGAGTACACCTTGGTCTTCCTCGAGCTTGACCTCAGCCTCCTCGCCCTGTGCAAATTTGGATTCGGACAAGAGAGACCAAATGAGATGGGCCGCCTCGATTTGACCCGGGTGGGGACGAGCATGGCCGACAAATGGATCAAAAGAGCCACGAGAACCCAACATGGCTTCTATGGATAGCGCGGTTAAGACCTGTGAACAAATGAGCCAACGCTCCGATATGGGATCCATCAATGCCACTTACAGCCCCGAGGACGGCGACATCTTTGGCACCATTGACAACAAGGGCCGCCAAACCTGCACTAAAGGCGGTGCCATTAAGAATGCCGAGGTGTTCCTTGGATGCCAGAGGGAGAGGGGTTGTGTCTGTGTAAGCAAGGGCTTTGGCAGCTGGATACCAAATAGAAGAAGGTGTGTAGAAGGCTGATTGAGAAACAAAGTTTTGCTTGGCGAAGTCGTCGTCAGGCACAGAAGATGCGGGTGTGCTCGGGGAAGTGGGAGATGCTCTGTCCGATTCGGTACTAGTTGGTGTAGTGACCCGCGAGCCAGTGGCGGAAGAAGTTGTCGAGGAGACCATGAAACGTGGCGTGGGAACTGTCAGACGAGGTCGCACAGCAAGGGATGGTGGGATCGGGGAAACACCCAACCAAACACGGATAGCGGGGTTACCGATGAGCATGCCCGCGATGTAAGAAAGCGAGGAAAGGTCTAAACATGGAAATGAGCAGGTGGCAATAAACCATAACAATTATCAATGCACTGACCACCGCTGGCGGAAATACTGCCACGGAGAGGAACGAGTGGCACTAGGCCCTTTTGTATGACCTCGACCATCTTTTCGACCAGTTCCCAGCGCACACCAGAATGGCCACGCAGGAGTGAGTTGGTGCGGACGAGCATTGCAGCACGAGTCCAAGCCGGTGGCATTGTTGTCGAATGAGTCGGATCCGACAGGGGCAAGGGTGCAGCTGCAGAGGATGAGCGGGATGATAACAAAAAACAAAGTCGATAATACATACCATAAGACGAAGAGGCGTCATGTGAGACGGAGGAGGGCATCAAGGCGCCCGAATGTTGATGCTGGAGCAGGGCAGCGCCAAGAGCGATGGGGTCGTCTGTGCGGGTGTCTGCGCTGCCACCAAAGCCGGTAGATACACCGTAGATAGAAAGGCCGGCTTCAACCTTGGAAGAGATAACGCGACGAGAAGCATCGTGGGCAGCACGGAGGTGCTCGCCAGCAGAGAGGCGAAGAGGCGGCGCGGAGCAAGAAGTCGAAGTCGAAGGAAGGTGGCGGGCAATGGCGGCGATCTGAGCGAGGGAGAGGTCGCTACCGGTGAGGGTGACGGGGGAGCCAGAGCTGCAGAAGGGTGAGCAGGAGAAGGAAGAGGAGAGGAAGAAACGCACAGGTAGCCGTCAAGCTCACGGACTTGGCTACGATAGCTTGATATGAGAGAAGGCATGATTGGATGGGGAGAAGTCGAGATGACTCGCACCGTCTTTTATATGCTTCGAATGATCCGCCCGTCTTTTTGAATTTGTATGGTCTGAACTGAACTCGGCTGAAGCGTAAAAAAAAAACACAATATGTGTGACGTCGTAAGTACAGCGTGATCGAGATCACCTGTATTGCCACTTTTGGAATTCTTTGCCCGGTTAAGCTCCGCCAAATCTCAGATTGACCCCCCAATCTTCGCAACCCCCCAACGACCCCTCCTCAGAATACAGCATCCACGTTCTCTTGGATCACTCTTCGACACAGCACCCACCATCCTCTCAACCTTGTTCCCTCTCAAACGACATCGCTTCAGGCACCGCCAACATCCGGTCTTCGTCTCAATAGCCCGAGATCATTACCGACGGCGTCAACATTCCTGTCCGAGCTTGCTCATCTCACACACTCTGTTACCCTGCTCGCGATATTCCAGTGTATGCCACGTTGTCTCGGCTTGGTCTCATTCATTTCATCTCTTCTTGAACTCTCCCTGACGGAAATTACAACAGAACGTTTAAACAGCACCTTTGAGCAACTATGCAAGCAGTGCCTGAGTGGACCCGCTATCATAGGGCGCATACAGTGTGACAACGTCACGGCCCTCCTCAGCTTCATCGCTTTGGAGACAAGGGGTACAACCAACGCGGCTCCGAGTCCGAGCAACTTGACACACCCGGGCCGCTCTCGGAATTCGTACAGTTGGCTTCGATCTTACGTTGACTCAGGCTGAAACTTTTTCGCAGTAAATCATTCTCGGGACGGTCAAAGACGCCCAAGTGTCTTCTTCTCTTTAGGATCACACTGCAACAAGTCGAAACTTGTGTTTTCCGCTCCATCGGCCTTTCTCCATTCGGAACTCCAAGCAAAGTCGAATCAGGAGCCATACTCGTGGTACCCGAGTGTCAGGTTAATATGTTTACCACTTACATACGGCGAACCTTTGAAACACCGTGAACTATCTTCCAAATCTTACCGCTATCGCATTCTTCGATCGACGTCCTACATTCGTTATGAACCAGTATTGGCAGTGCAGACATAAAAAAGATCTCCTTTGTATTATGCAGTCTCACGGCGCACCCCATGCATAACAATGATCCACGGTGATTGGAATATTTGCAATTGAGCTGCTTATCGCTCGGATACCTGGGTGCAATGTACCATGCGGCCTGATGTGTTCCACACCGTCCATACATATATGGGAACGGTCTGATATAGTGGAATCGCGCACCACGGTCGACCGCATGTACATGTTACTGTATGAGCGCCTGTCTGCCATTCTGGTAAGTAGCAGCCAAATTGACCTGGACTAGGGGGAAAGCCAATTCCAGTGTGAACAAACGACTTAGTCTGGTCACTTGGCTCACGATTCAGATAGTACCTCTTAAGCTGTGCATCGCTGCGAGATCCTCCACATTGAACAACCTGAATGCTCCCAAGCTCCGGGAAAGTCGGCCTCATTAAACGTTCCATGATGCCAGGTGCAGTACTAGTGTTGGATTTCAATTCCTTGGGGTTACATATATGGCGCAAGCCATCCTTGCGAGACAAAGCTTAGGTGGGCCTACAGACTCGCAGTCAGCAACATCCCCATTCTGGAATCGGATGGTACCTTCACATTCCCACATTCGTATTACATTCTTAGTGCCATGGTCCGCTTCTGGTCTCTTTTCGCTCTAGTATGGAAGCCTAGCCGATCACTCATAGAGAGCAGCCTGAAATGGATCATCTAATACGAACATCGAAACCATTCTTACCCCGCGCATAGCTACGCCATAAACCGCCCCACCATAACCACTTCCGCATCCAGACCACTCTCCGTCTTACACGTAATGACTGTCCTGTCACCATGTCGAGATCTCGAGGACGGGGACCGTGGCATACTTCGAGACAGTTTATGAGTGCCATGAAGAAGGTCATTACGTCCTTGTCAACCATATTATACCTTAGCGTCCCTGCCTGCATGATGCCGATCGTCTATCCGATTCATAGCATCCCGCATGACCATAAAGCAGCCGTACCACGCTTTCACCATCAGAGGGAACGCGATGCCCCAGCCCGCTGTGCATCTTCGTTGCAGTCAAACACGACCGTGTAACGTGCTCCACGTTCGAACTTGGGATCGGTAATCTAAGTGTGGCCGGCTTGACAGGGCTCATGTCATCCACGTATGTTTAAAATTGGAGACACATATTCCAAGTCCTTGACAGAGAGAAAAGAAGGTATGTAAGACTCAAAGTAAGAAAAAACCAGATCCGTTTGTAGCGTGAGTAAACCGGAGAACTCCCAGCTCCGCTTATTTATGCTTATTTATGTAACTTTCTTTGGATACCGCCTTCAGGGCACACGCTGCTAAAAATGGCAGTGCAGCACGGAGATCTCTACCAATTGCAAACAACAATAAATGTTCAGTCAAAGGAGCCCGCTGGAACGTGCATGGAAAAAGCAGATACAAACAAGGTCAACACAAATGTGAATCAAGCGAAATAAGAGGGCAAACTTGAACTTGGCTCGATTTGATCGAACGGGAAGTGATGCATATGTGCATGCTGAAGGCCAGCGAATTTTCTTGTGTAGAAGCTTGCCATGTGTACGTCGTTACGTTGGCAGGTTCGACTTCCATCCTAGGTAGGAAAAACCCTCCAAGTTTGTCTTCAGGTTCCCAAGGTCTTTGATCCATCATATATTACCACTTGGTCAGTGTCACATGTGTCTGGGGTGTTTCGAACGTTATCTAACGCGATCGCAAGCTGCGATAGGCACGTTTCTACCGGCGAATGTATAATTTCCCGATTCAATCGGAACCACACTTCGAAACCCTGATAAACAGTTCGGCCCACGGGCCGATATAATTCCAGTTATCTCTGGTACACGTTTGCGATCAATGGTCATTAGGTTTCACTGGAAGGGAATATCAGGGTGGTTAGATCATTCACAACGCTGCATTCGCTTCTTCACTTTTCTGCTGGTGCTTAGTTTGATCTTGCTTGCCAAACAGGGATTGCTTTCGCGCTTGATCATCACTCCAAGATCGGCCCAATCAGTCCCGTTGCAAACTGTGGATGTCCACCACGGACGCTTTCTATTGCTTCCAGCGTTGGTTTCTGGGAGTCTGCTTCTTCTAATGGTTCATCTCTGATTGTCCCTGTGGCCCTCACTCTCATGCCTACGTGCGCGACAGGCATAATTGTGGCTCTCTCTCCTGTCTGAGGGGTCGCGCACTTCATTTTTAATTCATAGGCTATGCATGCGATAATCAGCATCGCGGGAGTGAAACCATCGTTAAAGTACATACCAGTATGTGTCAGCTTTGATGACTAACCCCCCACGGAGCATACTATCCAGTGTCCCGCTGGCCCGCTGACAACTAAATATTGGACAATGCCCGGGACAGCTGCATCAATTAAATTATATCAATCATGCACCAAAGACGATCGTCAGCAGAGTTCACGCAGCGCCATCCGTCCAACCATCGAGACCTACGGACGTAACATGGGCATCCAGCTCATCCCTAGGCTTCTTCATGAATCACCCACCGTGCTGACAAGGACTGCAAGCACGTCCACCAATTAGTGTCATTTACTCTCATGGCGCACGGACTTCTGCGAATATGCGGCTTCTGGAAATATATATGCTGTATTATTTCCTAGTCGACGATGCGCACCGCGGGTGAGGACGCGCACGATCAACGTGTGAGGACCCTGCCGAGCCCTAGGACGCGAGAGTAAATATTCCCAGAAGAAGCCGATAGAGATAGTACCGCTTGTCTCTTGAACGCGTCTAAAAGGGCGAGGAGCTGGGAAACGGGGCCCCCATCTCCATTTCCGTACACCGGAACAAAAAATCGCCAACGAGCCATCACGACCACATATTACACATCTAGTGTGTAGCCGGCACCGGAGATATGAGATAGAGATATTCGAAGTATATAATTCGCACTTCGATCGCCAAGTTGATGTCCCATGAATTTCTCGGGAGTCATGGGAATGGGAGGACCATCAAGCCCGTGAGGCGTGATTCCGGAAGATCCATATGACAAGTGCACCGCCCCGTCCCAGCCCCTCGTATACAAGCATTTGACCACGCTTCGCGCACTATCTGCATGCGTCTATCAGATAATAACACCTGAGAAATGAGATAAATGAGTGCGATAGGGTGAGAGCCCGTTGCGCGTTCCTAGTCATGGAGTGCATCTACATTTAGTGATGAAACCGAGTCAGTTATGAAGCCTAGTGGTCTTACTCTTTCGACACGCACAGGCGTGTGTTTGTGTGGCTGTATGTGTGGGATGGCGAAGTCGTCGTGGATACAAGCTCGTCGGAACGTAGTGGTTGGGTTGGGTTAATCTTTTTCGCGATGAAGGCCGACACTTCGGAACCTGGTCTCCGCGAAGCTTGGATGCCTTTCCCGCAGCCTGGATCGTCCAAGCATCGAGGGAAGCGACCTAGTGAACTTGCATGGAAGACGGGAAAAGCTTAGCCAAGTCATGTGAGAAAATACTCACAAACGTGGCGACGAAGTTCAGGATAAAATAAACGCTGTTTAAATGATAATCCTGACCCGTTTGCGTTCGTCGTTTAAACGGGTGATAATTATATGATGATGGTTTGTAAAGTAGACATACAATCGAGCCGTCATTACAACGCCTCAAATCCGATGGGCGTGGTAGTCAGCATCTGATATATAGTCACCTTCTTCACCCATTTGTGCACTGGCAGATATCATGATACCGGAAGGCAATTCTGGGGAAATCGTGCCAGTGGTACTTGGGATTTTGTCTACCATGACACTGTACCTTTGTTGAACCTTACAATTACGTCATCTTCATAATACAATCCAGGTTGGATAAGGAGCATGGTCAACTAATGGTCAACTGGGAGTACGTGTGACTCGAGAAGCTATCTAGTGCCAAATCTACAGCTTCATTCTATATTACAACCTGCATTGCTCTTGGCGGTTGGGAATCTAAGCAAAAGTCACCTGATTGACTTCGACCCCACTCGTGGAATCGTATAACCTCGTTAATTAGGGTGGATCATGTTCAAATTGGAACGAAGATAGCAAAAAAAAAAGATCTTTCTGCACGACTCAGTTGGCCGCCTGAGAACCAGGCGATACGCTGAGAAAATAAATACATCATTGGGTCCATGGATCCACCGATCCAAAAGAGTGGTCCAGGACCTCAATGACTCGGATTTGGCGTTGGTCCCAAGCCCATGGGGCCGTTTGGCGGTACTCATTGACCGGGGTTTCGGTGTGTTATACGTCGCAGTATCTGCGAAGGGAGTTATTACAATTATTTCTCATCTACGTCCAAGGCAGTGGTGACCGGTGACCGGTTGACCAGATATACTTGGAGCTTGAAGCTTTGAAGGCTTATGGGCTGTACAGCTGTCAAGAAGCAAAGCAAAGCCGTGGACGCATTTATTCCAAGTGCCATAATCTACCGTAATTATTGAAAAGAGATCGCAATCTGACCGACCGAATTATTCTTGTATCCGAGTCCCCGGGCCCGCCATCTACCTAATGTACAATGCGATCCATAGGCACAGCCAGCCAGTCTGGCTTCGTGTTCTCCGCCGTGCTGGCGCACGGCCTCTCCACGTCCGACTCCTCGAGAAGCCAGTCCTCACCCCGGCTAAACATGTCACGGTCCGGAAATACCTCTAGGATCTCTGTCTGGAATCCCTCGGTCTCGAGGGTGTAGGTCCGGCGTAGCTCGCGCTTTCCCCGAACAATCGGCGTCTCGACACCAAGGAGACTAAACCGGGGACTACGACGGAGCTGCCGGAATGTTTGTCCGATGGGATACTTCT
This sequence comes from Leccinellum albellum, assembly GCA_038090015.1. Taxonomy (NCBI): domain Eukaryota; kingdom Fungi; phylum Basidiomycota; class Agaricomycetes; order Boletales; family Boletaceae; genus Leccinellum; species Leccinellum albellum. The sequence goes on from JBBPLX010000131.1 coordinate 38,213, forward strand.
CATCCAAAAAGAGACGCTCGCTTTCGGGGGAGGTTATTGTGACCATGGATGTAGCGACGCAGACAAGACGGTTGGCGCATATTAGATGAACCTGACGCGATTGAGTGATGGGGTGCTCGGGTGAAGCGGGGCGTAGGCGAGGGGACGCGTTGGCATAGATACATTCAACGTGAATGGGCCGTCCAAAATATGTGCTATAGGCACAAGCATGTCAGTAATTTGACGGGCAAAGAAATGGATCAAAGTGTCTATACCTTAGCAAACGTTGCAGATCCCCCTGAGCAGCGAGCATGATGCGCTCGAGACCGGTGGTATCATCGGGGATGCACGAGAGCTTTTCGGAATACATGAGTGAATGGTTCGGGACAGATATGGATATGGCTTGCTCACCTTTACGCTCGTGGATGCAACGTTGTAGGAGTCTTGTGCAAGCATATTTTGGTGGGAGGCGAAGAGGAGTAAAGGAAGCTAGGAGATAGAATGTATGGGCAGTGGTATGAGTTAAGAGTTCATTCTGCCACATTTTATGGGAGGCAAGATCGCGTGGCAACATAAAGACCACCGCTTCGATCGGCACTTGTAAGCAGCAGGTGTGCACGCCACTAGCCTGCAGCTGTCACGGCAAACGATAAAGCTTTCCCCCTCGGACGGCATGTTCACACACTCCCATCCGTGCATGCGTTTGTAAAACGAGCAAGCCACATCCCTTATCCAATAATTATAAACACAGAATAGGTGCGTCTTCTTGCCATAATTCGGTAATACCTCGGTTGCTGTGCATAAGGTTAGCCTCAAAACGTAGTATGACAATCAATCTCACGTATACCATACTACGGGAGCACTCACCATGACGCTCCTTATCAGGTCAGCGCCTGGCAATAGTAACAGCTCTGCCTACTTGGTCGAGGAGTCATCATTCCATCAAGAGTGCAACATGGCCTATCGCTTGGCATCTCATCCGCCCGTCTACCCACCGAACCGCTTGATTGTGTGACATTCTCGGCTGACTTGCTCCGCCACTCGTTTACGCGAATCGCTCGTTGTGAGGACGAGGATTTGAACAAAGTTCGCTGGAACGATTCAGCCTGAGTACTGATCCTACTCAGAACGGGAGAATAGAATATCAGTATTATGCGTGTAAGATGACTCTTCCGTACACAAGAGCTCAGGATTGTGAGAGACAAAAGAAATCTGAAAGCCTTTGAGAGTTACTCAGATCCCTTTGTCGAGAACAGACTACTAGTAGCACCACTGAACCAGTACTACGATGTTAAGATTGGCTATGTCGATTATTTTTGTTGTTGTTGTAAACAAAAGAAGTACAAAATTAGTCATAAAAACAAGTTTCAGTCTATCCACGATGGTACGTCAAGTGGTCAACTCCTCAGTGCGTGATCCTAGGTTTGTGCTAGGGAAGAGCAAAAAAGACGCGCAAATTTGCAGCGGTTAAGCGCCTACTGAGCCCTAATGATGCCCGTCTGTGAGATTCCTACGGGCTCTTGCTTGTCGAACATCTAACCTATCCTTCGTCAGGAAGGAGAACCAATTGAAGCAAAAAAAGAAAGAGGAAGAAGAGAAAGCGAAAGCTATCCGTCGCGTGTGCGTGCTCGTATTCATGCACATTCCAGATACACTCAACCATTGCGCCTCAGACCGCAGATTGCATCCTCTCTCTTTCTTGCACACAACACCGAACTCGTGCCACCATACCGCGTACTTATCGACACCAACTTCATCAATTTTAGCCTTCAAAATAAGCTGGAGCTTATCGGCGGCATGATGGATTGCCTATATGCCAAATGTACTTCCTTAATTGCTTTCAAAAACGTCTTCTAATAGTCCATGACAAGGCATACCGTGCGTGACGGATTGCGTGATGGCGGAGCTCGAGAAGTTGGGCCATCGGTATCGAGTAGCCCTCCGGTAAGTCTAATGCTACTCTTCAATGTCTTGTTAACTGAAAGGACCCTTAAGGGTGGCTCGTGACCCTCGATTCGAACGCCTCCAATGCAGCCACAGCGGCACATACGCTGACGACTGCCTTGTGCAGCGTGTAACCTCACACAAGTGCTATATCGTCGCAACTTGCGACCGTGAGCTCCGGCGACGAATACGAAAAATTCCTGGGGTTCCTCTGATGTACATTGTTGCAAGGCGGTATGCCATCGAACGCCTGCCTGACCAAGGAGCACCAATATAATTACCTCAAGACAAACATTTATGATCCCCGTTTGTGATTAGATTAAGTCGTGATATTGTCGAAGTCGGACGTCGAGGCCTGGGACATGTCGTATTGCGTATCAGACGTGGCTGTGTATTTCTTTTTTGACATGATCTTTACCGCGCCGTGCTCGCCAGCATTGACGCACAACACGGCGGGAAAACCCTCGGAAGGTTAATCGATCTGAGGTAGGAGATACCACACAGCTTTAACTACACCCAAGCCCCACGGACTACCAAATAGTATCCCACACCAACCCGACGCACTGGCCCACATGTATTTCGATCCTCGATGAAGGGTTCAGGTATTCCTCGGCCGTACACGAGTTACTTCAAATATTGGGATTGCTCTCACTGTGAATAGGACGCGTAGATGTTATGTTTAACATTTGTGTTCCGAGGAAAGGAAGAAAGATTATGCAGCCGTACCACGCATTCAAATACCGTCCGGTGTTCTAACAATCTTTTGCATTGAATCAACTTCCCGCCACACCCAAGCAATTGTCCGCGGTGCTGGGTGCCCCTTAACAACCGCTGGAGCCTCGAAGGGAATTGCCATGTTGATAGACCACATGCTGCTGTATCGTAGAACAGCACCGTGGCGAAAGCTACAACGCCTCGGAATCTTGGTTTAGGCTCGGGTTCAAACCCGACCCTGCTGGCTGTTCTGTCCGTGTCTCAATGGTGCATTTAGGGGGCGAGCATTGTATATAATTGTACGTGTTTCTCCATGGCTCTAGTTTCCTCGAGCTGGTGGATCAGTATATTTAGCGTGATTTGGCGCGGGTTCCCCGGACATTATAGTTCCTGGATGGGTTCTACATGGGAACACCAAGTTTACTCAGGCTACGAGGTAGCCACTGAGAGTGTTAGTGGCGTCTCCCATATGATTCAGAGCGTATGGCTGATATCTCTCGATATCAGGAACGTCTACCTCTGTTTTTTTTCCAAGGCTGTTCCCCTTTCAGTATCATCCCCCGACATTCCCATGTGATGCTTCTTTTTGATGGGTGATGCTCCAGACCGGGGGGACGCCGCCCCCCTAAACCTTCGACTATCATCGCAGGCAGGTACATTCCGTGATCAAACAATGATCATCTCCGCGCAACCCTGGGAAGTAACGGATACTTATCTCGCTCTTTTTGGGACCTCGGTTGAAAGGATACTGGTCCACGATTAAATTCGTGATGCCGAGGCGAACCCCCAGTAGAACTGGTGAGAGCTTTTGATGCGTACCTCCGGAATTCGGTGCCAAAAACGCATCTGGATTGGCGTCTAAGATAAATGCCATCAGAATCAGTGACGATAGTAGTCATATCATCTTCGTAGCGAAAGTTGGACCAGTATGTAGTCACAAGAAGGAATCACAACCAGATACGACATGATGGATCACGTGTTACAGGTTGGATTGGGAATAGGGTACTTCACGTGTCTTTTCCTTATCCCCTTCATCTTCCTCTTATTCGTTGACAGAATTCGTGCCAAACAAATAGCATGTCAACTAGTGCAGTAAGATCGGACGATACAGTACCTACGGAGTATCAGTATTCTTGGTCTCCTGGCACCACATCCTCCATCGAGGAGTTCGTTGCAAAGGTTTGAGCATACGAAATTCCTGAAGCATGGTCCGTATTTCATTTCTATATACAGTATAAGCCATCCATGGTTCAAAATGACGGAACAAAGCCTGTAAGATGCGTCTGTTGCGGAAAACAATGCAGCAGCACTTACGTGTTATTCTAGTGGATATGGGTTCGACGAGAGCAAAACGTCAAATCGCCATCGATCGAGAATAAAGCTGCTGCTGTGTCGGAAGCTGCTGCCCTCTGTGAGTTGCCAACTCCATCACATTACAGGAGACTCAAGTTTCCTGAAGTGCAACAAGTTGATGGGAGGCTCGAGCAAGTCAAGGTAAAATAGGTAGTGCATGGTGCTATTATCTATCTGAATTCTAATAGAATGATGCATCAATCCCTGTACGTCCAAGCAAGAGAGCGGGCACACGGAGCAAAAAGGAGGTTCGAGAACAGGTCAACAATCTACTCTCATAGCTACATTCTGAGTAGCTTATGAAGCTATGCTCCTGCAGGTACAGGCCGAAACTACCAATAAGCTGAAGGATATATCCAAGAAGCATGGCTTTGTATGTGGAAAGTGGTGTGTTTTCTTTTATGATTCTCTATGATGATTCCTCATTTTTGTTGATTAGGTTGGTTTTTGCCCCATCAGATAAGGTAGATGTGATTTGGAGCAAGATAGCTTGTGAGACATTTTTCAGTATACATCTAGTGGCTGATATTCCCTGATAGCATCACTGGTCAATGGTCCTCTATCTTCCACTGTGGCATTCTGTGCAAAGGTATCCACATCACCTGAAAATGATGTCCCTGGGTATCAGCATGTCATATGCATATACATGCCTGATGTATATGAGAAGGAAAATGTTACTGAAGTATGTTTTAAATTAACCTTCAGTCTTAGATGTGAAACTTTTATAAGGTCATGAAAGTACTCTTGAGACAGCATGGTCTCAATCTGAGTGGAGTCAAGTCTGATCTATATACAGTAATAGGTATGATCTGCTTTCTTCTATGCTGTATATTGTATATCTTAATAGGTTTCCTTACAAGGTCTGGATAGCAAACATCCCAGTGGCATACCCTCAACTGTATGTGCATATTTTCTCTTCTACTAAGGCATTGTTTGACCTCCAAATAGGTTTGGAAGAATGTATCATTACTGAAAGAATCTGAGATCAAGGTAAACATGCAATTGATATCTAGGCACTGATCTGGAATTGGTTATAGGAGCTGAAAGATGCATATTATGCTGAGCTGTCTTCTTTGAAGGCAGCAACAACTATGGCAACAGCAGATTTATCCAAGGAGTCCACTAAGAGAAAGTCCAAACCTCTTCTGAAAAAGAAGCTTCCAGAGGATCCCTTTGCATCTGATGATGACTAACATGAAGGGTGGAAAGGTGGCTAGTGTACATGCAAGGAGGAAAGTTCATGAGAGTGAAAGTGATGAAGGGGATAATAAATCTCCATTCAAGAGAAAGAGAATCTTGTAATGAAGTAGTTTTGACAGGCATTTCTGCAATGTCCATAGTATCCCTATGGAGTATAAAAGCAACAACTACAATACAAAGATTTAACTTGCTCTTTTATCTAAAAATAGTTTAGCAAACTGCAATGCCTTATCCAGATCATCTCTACTGCTAGTATTTGATTGCTGTGAACAAGCCAGAGGCTGAACAAAACTATGGATGAATTGCTTAGCCTGTTCTGTCTGCCATGAGTCAAGCATTGAAAGGGCTGCTTGAGAATACATCCAAAGAGCCTCATGAGTAGGAAAAGCCTGTACAAGGGAAATGGCATGATCCACTATATCTTCTTCAACAACTATATTGCCCAAGACCACATCTCCACATTGAAGGACAACTCGAGAGAGAGAGAGAATGGAATGAATTGCACTGTAATCAGATACATGGCAGTTGATCCATTCCTTGAGTCCTGCCATTTCCCTGCGGAAAACCAGAACAAAGCCAATGGAATCATTGCCAGAGAGGTAATCCGAGAGGAGACTTTGCATGCATATTTGCTGATGTGTCCACGCGAAATAATTTCGAGGATAGAGTTCGCATGCTCGATAAACCAGCGCAAGCTCTTGTTGGAGCACTTCTTGGGACACAAATCGAAGGCGACAGAAAGACTCTAGCTTAGAAGTATCCGAGATTTGTGGATTACTATAGGCAGCACCAAGGAGCCATCGCCTGTGGTACCATAACTCAGCATGTTTGGCACAGTGCTGTGACGACTGAAGGGATGCCATGAAACGCAGTTCAACGTGTGGATCGATTAGATGCATCCGGACAAGATGCTTTCTGGCATTGAGAGCTGTATGGTGGGATGGATTGGCGAGCAGCAGAACGGACGAAGAAGCAGCCAATGTACGTAATACAAAGGTGTCCAGATCATGGCTATCTTGAACCGATGATATCGTTGGCCGTGTTGGTACGCAGCTGCGAGCAGACTTGAAGATACCGACAGCGTGGATATAGACCTTGTAGAGAATCTTTTGCGGAATACCGAGGTTTTCCTCTACAAAAAGGAATGGGAAAAATGACAGCTCCGACTCGGTGTTATCTGTATTCCGAGTTTGCATCCAGATGGAGCCATCGCCGGGAAGGATTTCGATGGTCTGACTGGAAATATATAGCTGATGTTCATAATTCTGCATGATACAACTCACGGACACTTGGCAAGAAGCGAGACAAGGAGTTCATACGTTTCCGATGTTGGGAGGGAGGCATGAGCAAGGGAATTCATGACAGTACTTGCGGCTGGCTGCGTGCTGAACGTCACCGATCGCAACACCCACCGTGTGAACATTATCATAGTACTTACTCATACCACTATACTCCGAGTTGTCGGAAGATGCTACGAACCCCAGGATCTGCAACAGGGTCCACTAGAGTTTGAAATGTGTCCTTGATCGATTGACGTCCTTTCATATTTCCACGAAGTAGTGGTTGAACGTCGAACGTTTCCGTAATGAAGAACTTGAATGCCAATGTGCATGCCAGGTAAGTTACAGTTTTGCCGCGTGCCATCCGCCGTCCAGCCCAACCATGGCCAGAAAGTTTATCCATGTTCTTGTTACCATCTATGTCACCAGTGCTATTGTATACTCGTCGTACTCTTTGCTGATGACTGCAGCGCCGAGGTTACATGGATGGATCACCCAGCCTGTCCCTGCAAGCACAACGAGAAACGGTGTAGAATCGCCAAAGTCGGAGCACTCGTCGATCCCTTTGGACCTTCACGAAGAGATGTTGTATTGGCCAGCCACACCGAACGAGGAGAATGGGCTTCGAAGCAACGAAGTCGCAATGAAAGAATCACTCTTTCTCTCAAAAGCCTTCTCCCAGAGCATGCAGCCGTGCGAGATCATCCCATTTTACTACAAAGGTTCAGCGACTTTTGAAGAAGACGACATCACCATCACTACTCTCGTAACCTTCCATCGATTTAAGGTGTTTGCGGAGCTAGCCAAACGATATAGAGGTACGAGAATTGTCTCCTAGGACTTTTGGCCTCACTACAGCATATGGATAGGTCCAATATCTGCCGCCGTTCACGTGGTTCCCAGCGATTCTCGTGTTGTCCTCGATGCATTACATGATTTGTATACATCCACGCCAGGAATGTCTACCTTCGTCGATGTCCACCTCGTTCTCTCTCCGTTCGCTCGCCAACTGAATACATGGCGTAACGCTGCTCGTTTATTCGCTCGCACGGAATTTGTCATGATGCTGGACGTTGATTTCGCTATTTGTACGGACTTTCGGAGTCACATTCGAGCTAGCTTGGATGGCGAGGTTGGACGTAGCCTTCGGAGTGGATACGCGGCATTGGTAGTTCCGGCTTTCGAATACCTCCACCAGAAGGATGGTCTCGATCCGGATACTTTTCCGAGCGACAAAAAGGTTTTTTGATCTTCCGCTTCAGTGCAGTCAAGTTAACACTGTTTCAGGTCCTGCTAGAGCTTGTTCGGGCAGGAAAGATCGACATGTTCCATAAATCTTGGGTTCTTGGGCATAACAGCACTGACTACCCCCAGTTTTATGCCGCTGGTCCGGGAGAGGTGTACGGAATCAAGCAGTATCAATCTGCGTATGAACCATATGTCATCTTTAAGAAAGAAGGGCCACCTTGGTGAGTGGTATGATTCAGTCACTATACTCCTATACAAAGGAGGTCTTGCATTGTAGGTGCGACGAACGTTTCGTGGGATATGGAGGAAACAAGGCTGCTTGTTTGTATGAAATGTATCTCTCCGGGATGTCGTTTTTTGTCCTCGCGGACCATTTTTTGGTTCACCAGAGTCATGCTTATGAAGAGGCGGCACGCAGACTCGAAGTAGGTGATTCATCCTGTTGTCCGTAACGTTGCCTCTAAGACACAGGGATCACTAAAGCGTAAGAGTAATCGCAAGATATATCAGGACTTTAAAGAAGAAATATGCCTTCGGTGAGTCCGTCTACTGTTACTGACTTTTGCTAGCTTCGTTTATGCGGTCTGAAGGTATCTCAGACAACATCATGACGCAGACACGTTGAATAGCACCCTGGGACGCAGAGTCATAGAGGAGTGCAAGAAGCTCAAGGGGGTGTCAAGT